>MAPW01000048.1:0-219269 GCA_001689995.1 Tilletia indica | reverse complement strand
CCCAGGAATCCCAACTGTCATCGTCGTCCTTCTCGTAACTGTCCTCTCAAAAGCGGCGACAGGGGACTATTTTCAAGGTCGCCAATTCGAGCGCCGAGCGCAAAAGTTGATATTTCGATCATTCTGATTTCTGAATACGCGTTTGACCGGATGATTGAATGGAAACTGCCTTCGTTTTTGTCAAACGCGCAAACCTGGGGCCGTTGCGCTGATTGTGGGATATTTTCCTCCTCTGACTCTGATGACTGATCGGTCTGCATTTTTCCGTTCGTTCCTCCTCTGAGGCGGAGATTAAGGGGACACAAACTCACAACTCACAGAGTCACAAAATCCGTTTCGTCTGCGGACCAAAGAGCTGTAGAACAAGTCGAGAACTCGAGATCGCAACTGAATAAAAAGTAGCTGTAAAGATTTGAAGAAAACTGCCTTCTCCTTCTGAGTTTTGCTGTGAAGAATTGAAGATTATTAAAGGCATTTAGGGGCATTGAAACGGAACGAGAAGCCGTGACGCAGCCTACGTTTGTAACGATGAGGAGAATGGAGATCGAGAAAAGCCTAGGACTCATTTAATAGCAAAACGTGAATGGTCAAAAAAAAAAAAAAAAAAAAAAAAAGGATAGTTTGTGAGGCGATATTCGATCTGAGGTCTCGGCCGAGGAGAAAACCGGTTATGTATATAACCCTTACACCATACTTAAACGTCTGGTGAATAGCACTTTTTCGGACGTTCCGAAAAACAAACTATATACTTTTCCAAAATCGCGGCGCATACTTTCGGATACCGTTTCAGATTTCGTGATATCGTCACCACTCACCGATCAAATGCCAATAGCAGGACTATAGTATACTTTTGCCACGCCAAAAGATCATCTCAGTGCTATAGTAGTACTATAGTAGTACTTTTAGGCTCCGTCAAAGTGCATTGCTGGTATACTCTTCACGCCCTTTGGGCTTTGCATAATACCTTTTAGCATACGAATGAAATACTCGCCAAGACTGTTCCAAGGAAGATATTAGATACTATATAGCATAATACTAATATCCTATTATCCAACCAAACGTATACTAATGGTATACGATCGCATACTATCAAGGATGTCATGCTAAAAAGTAAAAAGTGCTACTGCCTTTTTGTTAATTTTTTGCGGTTCCTGAATCTGCTGAAGAAGTTAGAATTCAGACTTCAGAGCGGACTGAAGAACTCATCGCAGAAAAAATGCGATGAAGTCTCCAGATTCTTCTTTTTTTCGGTGTTCTGAAGAACTGTACCACTGCTGAATACCCCTTATGTATATACTACAGTATGTTTGTATATTTTGGCATATATGATATACTATAGTATATTTCGAAACACTGGTCACTGAGCTTATCTGGTTCACTGAGCTTGCAGGCCCTCTCCGCAGGCGGCAGGAATGGGGTAGATTGTGGTGGTCGTGGTAAAGAAAAACTAGCTACAGATAAAGCTGGAAACGCCTCCCTCTGCCTCAGAGACAGAAAGACATGGCGCGGGTACGCAGCAGAGAAATCGAGGCTACTTGAAGGATATGGGAGAAGGAAGGAATGATGACCGCCCAATGTTCCATGGTCCTAGTGACCTCTGCTTGCTCATAACCACCCAGCGACCATACCAATGGTGTGAATGCCGACGGCACCCACTTCTTGTAAATCTTGTCCTTTGCCCTCGCCGCACTGCCCAACTCCTCCCTAATACACCACTCAGCCGCTGCCCTCTTGCCATCCTCCTGCTGCTTCTTCATTGCCTTGACCCCAATCGTTCGCTTCAGCATACTGGCCGCTCCCATGGAGATGAAAGTGGGTCGTAATCAACGACTCCTCCACCTGGGGCGCCCGGTCCGAAACACGCAAGTCGGTCCTTCTGTCTTTTCCCTCGCACTTCACTGGAGGTTCGATGATCATCGTTGTTCCTGGCACACGCCCCAACGCCTGGCCGACTTGGTTCTTGATGAAGTCGTGGCGGAGGGTACGTCGTTGAATCCGGTGCCTGCAGACGTCGTCGTGTCCGTGTTGCGTCGGCTGTGTGCACTTAGAACACGTGGTTGCCGTGGCCACGAGGCTGCGCATACGAAAGCAGGCCTGCATATCGCGTTCCGAAAGTGTGTGTTTCTTGTCGAAAGGAATCGCGAAAGCCCATGCGCATCCAAGCCTGGAGCCGTGCTCGAGTACCGCGGCCACCTGGATGAGGGGCAGCGTTTCGATGAGCTGCTCCTGCTTGACCTCGTACATCTTGTGACACCGGCGACTTTGAGATGTAAGACGCTTGGCGGGTGTTGTCTCGTTCGCCCTCTGCTCACCGCCGTCTGGGTCCTCCTCCTCCATCCTGATCACCCTAAGTCCGTCCACTCCAATGCCGAACCTGACCTCTATCATCTCGTCCGTCGCCTCCGTCATCGCGTCTCGTGCATGAGGTCGAATATCCTGGAAACGGGGGACGCCGAAGCCGCCGAGCGTCAGGGAAGGGCAAAGAGGTCTTGATCGTGCCTGCCTTCGAACTGGTTGATGCCCCGGATGGTCTGGAGCTGCTGGCGGAGATTGGAGTCGTGCCTTGCCCACAGTTCTTGCAGATCTTCGGACGGGAGAATTCGGAGCAGGTGCCGGAGGTTGTGTTGAGTGCAGAGCCGGAGAAGGAGGTACGCGTCTTGACCGAGGAGGAGCTGAAGATTGCTGAGAATTTTTTGCTGCTGGTCGATCTTCGTCGTCAAAAAGGTCCTTCTTGCCTCCGTGCCACCCAGCATCGTACCCAACATCTCCAAACCCTCCGTCCGAACTTCGTCAACTGTTTTCTCCACACATTTACCCTCATTCAATTGATCCCATAATCTATTCCGTCCGCTCTCGCTGCCTCCATAAAATCGATGACCTTCTTCAGCGTCCCTGGCTCCTGCGAGAAGATGGGAATGTCATCGATGTAGCCCGTCACCAAGGCCCCTTCACCTAGCTCTTTCTGCAGGTCGACCAGGAAAGGCCGTGCTGCTGCAGAGAAAAACAAGGCGGAGAAGGGACAACCCTGATGGAGGCCCTGAGATGATTGTATGATCTCCACTCCGTCGTTACCAATCACGAAGAGTTGGCTGGGCTCGTTGTACTTCCACTTAGCGGCGCGGTAGAGGTCTGGGCAGAAATCCTTTACCGCAGTAGCGATTCGTCGTCGGCACATGATGCCGTAGGCGTTGCGGGCGTCGAGAAAGGTGAAGGTGGAGAAGTGTGTGATCTCCCCACTGACTATGCGCTCCCCCAAGCGGGTAAGGGGCTCGCAGCCACCTCTGGAACCTACACCCAGCTGGACTGGGAGCAGTGCTTTATCCGTCCTTGCCGCCGCCAGCACCAGTTTGCCGCAGAGTCGGAAGAAGAGGTCGCCTACCGCAATTGGTCGGATACCCCCTTTGGCCTTGTTCAAAGGCGTAATGACCGCTGCACAGAGCATGTCGCGTCCGGGTGCGGTCCCCATTGCAATCTGTTGCGCCAGCTTGCGGGTGAAAGCGCAGAAATCCGCTGTTCTCATCGCGAGGGCGAGGAGAGGTTGAGTCCAACCGGAGGGTCCCCCGCTCGTATCCCGAGCAATCTTGCGCACTGCCGCTCGAATATCGTTGTCCTCCTTTGCCAGAACTGAGAGCTGTGGCGCTCCACCTTCAAGGGGAAAAGGATTGAGGGGGCCTGGGGATTAAGTGCCCGCAGAGCGTCCATCGTCGCTCGATTCTTCGGCGCGATGGTTGAGCCCTCCGCGAGCAGCTTCGCCGCCTTGCTGAGAAAGCCCTTCTTGACCTGAGAGTGCACTCGCTCCGCCACGTGAGCCAGCGGGCGGGGAGCCCGAGTCGCAAGAGCGGGATCCTGGGGCCAGGGTGTGTCGGGGAAAACTCTGATGCGCGCTGTGAGGGTGCTCACAGGCGCACGTTTATCGTGCCATGGCGAGAAGAGGCGCTTTGGCGCTGAAAGAATGTTGAAGAGCGCCTCTTCGCTGGTCGGGTCGGCCAGGTACGTTTCGGCCAACCGTCGGGTGAGCGCAATCCACTCCTTTACGGCGCTGATGGGGATGCAGGTGTCGATCCCGGGCAATTGGACGAGCTTGACGAACCTGGCCTTCAGAGCGGCGGGAACATCGTCTTCCGCGTCTTCTGCGTCGTGGTACTCACTGTCCGAGTCGTCATCCTGTGGCTGATCCTGGTGGCTCGGGGGCGGCTCCGGGGCTGCTTGAACAAAATTTTCTTGTGTCGGCTGTACCTGCGAGGTCCAGGTGCCGATCGATGAGGTTTGAGACCTCAGATGGCGGCCGTTGTCTTCGGTCCGCCGCTGGTTTGCTGCGCAGTGATGCGACTGCTGTCGGGTCAAGACGGACTTGTCGCACTGCGCGCAGACCTTGTAGCCTAGTGCAAGGGCTTGGGAGATGGGGAGTGGGTCCCTCCTGGAGTGGACGCGGTTGATGTGCGTGCCAAGGTGTAGCGGGGCAGGCTTGCCCGCGCAGCGCGCGGCCGGACACCGGACGCGCGTGCTGCTGCTACCACCTTCTCTCGTCTCAGGGATCCTCGTTCTTGCCATCCAGCTGAAGCATCAATGCGCTGTGGGGTTTCGTCAAGAGCCTGTCAGTGAGTGAGCTGTCACAGTGCAGTCAGTGCTCACCACCCGTCATACATGATCATATTTGACCGGTTGACCCTCAAGGCCTCAATGACCATTGGGCCCGAGTACTCCAACTTTCTATCGAATGGAAGATTCCCAAAGTTCACAAAAGTCTTCCTTCAACTAGAACCTCGGGCTTCTCGGCGAATACCGAGTTTGAGCAGAATTGGAGCTGTTCTGCGTGACTTTCACCGAGAGCAAAAAGAGGCCATTTTGAGGTTTCAGGTGAAAAGTAAAGCGCCAGAAACCAGAAATGGGCACCAATTTTGTGAGACCGTGGGCGGCGAAGGCCAGACCCACGTTCGGAGGTTGAGACTACTCGCATACTCCCATGACTGATGACCCATTGTTGCAACATCCTGCAATATATCGGCCCATCGGCCCGTCGTCGATCTTCTTTCTGTTTCAGAGATAAGATTAGATTAGGCTTATAAAGCGCTTATCTATCCGCCTTGCTTCCACGTCTCCCTGTCACACTCAACTCAACACTCCGCTGAGAATGTCTTGCTGGCATTCCAGTCAGCAGCCAGCGCAGTACATAGTGAGTCATTCCCAGCCAACGGTGCCAGGGGGTGAGGCTCAGTAAAAAATGCACTGGGTTAAAACTGGATAATTCTTGCGAAATGGATTGTTGCTGGATTGCTTCGGAAGTGCTTCAGGATAGTTTGCCGGGGTTAATTGTCGATGAACCGATTCTGGACCTTTCCGAACCTTTACTGGTTAACGTATCCAGATACCATCATCACCTTCATCGCCTCACCGTCGCCATTCTGGGGTTGCTCGGCTTGTAGGAAGACGATGGCGTTCTCATTCTACATGAGTGATCGCTTCTTCTCCTGGAAGCGCTGAAAGATGGACAGCGCGGGTAAGTCATCTCTACGCCTTTTGCCATCACCCTTGTGCTGTGTGCAGTATTGACTATTGACTCTGGTGGATTCCCTTTGCGTCGCTCTTGCTTTACAGTATACCGGTCATGTCTCGACCTATATTCCGCATGAGCCTGGATCAACGGGATGCGATCGAGAAGGAGGTTGCCGGGTTCTTTCGTCGGCGTCCTGGAGGTTATGGAGGAGGTACTCAAGCTGGGGTTGTCGGACTCTGCATGCAGGCTATGGATCGGCGAGGCCAAGCGGAACTCGACCGCAAAGTTGCTCAAGAGGCTCTCGTCGCCATGGAGGAGGAACGCGACGAATGGAGGGCTTCTTACGACGAGGTAGCAGAGTATCTTGAGGAATACGTCCAATCTGACGGCAAACCTGGTCCTACATTGGCTGCCCATCTGTCCGAGATCGACGACCTCAAGACCGAGAATCGACTTCTCACCAGTCAGATCAAGGCGAAGGAGTCTCGAGTGCGATGGCTGGAGGGGGAGCTGGAACGGGTTAACCAGCAGAAGATTGCGACGGCTGCCAAGAGCTCGGGATTAGCGTCGATCTCAGCCGCGGATCTGACGCGCATGAAGGAGAAGGTCGCGAGCATGGAGGAGAAGGTTACGCGTTTAGAGGACCAGCTGGATCGCGAGAACAAGGCTCGACGGGATGCTGAGCGGGCCAAGGTTGTCTTCGATATTGAGCGATCGACAATGCAAGGCATTATCGATGAGCTACAAGAGCGTCCGGTTATCAACTACCACCCACCTGTGCATCTCGACCTATCCGACCCTGAAGTCATGCGCAAAGAGCTCGACCGTCTCTCCCACAACGATAGCGTCAGTCGTTACGCCGCGGAGTTTTACGAGCGGCGACATGATCTTACTGAGGAGCGTCTCAAGGATCTTAAGGACGAGGTTCACGGTTACCGCCTTTGTCATCGGATCGAGCTTCGGAAGAAGGAGGAGGAGATCACAGCTTTGCGGCGGCGACTCGAGGGCAGCAAAGATGATGACGACCGGTGCCGATGGACTAAGTACGAGCGAGAAGGATTCCTGGGATTACCTTTAAAGGAGCCTTCTGGCGTTCAGGAGCGGCATAGCTGTCCTCCCGTTCAGTGCTCGGCACAAAAACTCATATATATGAACTCATATATATGATATGACCAAATATGATCATATTAGGATATCATATATGACCTCTCGGCCAGCTCGGAAATGTCAGGTCATATCATATATGACCTAGGAGCAGATATGACCGAATATGATCATATATGACCAAATATGACTGAACCGCCGACTCCTCTTTTTCTCGACGGAATATATGATCATATATCTCAATGTATGATCATATATGATCATCTTTACTCATATTTGGTCATATTTTCAACCTTAAATTTGAGATCGGGCACCTGTTTGAATTCCGTATTGAAACTTTCTACGCGGATCGGGTTTCGACAACGCGTCGCGACTTCGCGACTCAGTGAGATTGGTAGACGCGTGACGCGTCGCAACCAGCGTGTTGCACCACTCACGTGGGACTGTCTTTTGGCGGAAAATCTATTAACCTTACATAATCAATATCCGGCGGCAGTCATATTTGATCATGAATATATGAGCATATACGATCATATATGATCATATTTTTGCCAAAAAAATATCCGGTCATATATGAGTCATATATGATCATATATGATGACTCATATTGGATATATATGAGTTTTTGATTTGGGACACCACTCATATCATATATGAGATATGAGTTTGTGGTGAAATATGATCATATATGACACATGCCGAGCACTGCTCCCGTTGTTGTCTTGACGCGGTCGGTTGATATCGAGTCGGTCTATTTCAAGATCCTCGATCCTCTCCCCGGACAAGTGAGTGCGCCTAGACGGGATAGCTGTCCTTATCCATTACTAAAGGTACTGAAATACTTGTGTTGGATCACATACAGGACTTGGACGTTGAGCGAATGTTGGACGCATGTGTCCGATGGTGATTGCATTCCTAGGGTTCCCGTCTTCTTCCTGTATGCTCCTCTCGTCTGCCCTGACGGTCGATGCTCTTATCCAGATTCCAGAAATCCTGAATCGATCTTACCATCTCCGTATCGAGTTGTCAAAAGCTGTTGTGTGACGGTTACTGTGGCCAGTGGTGATGTTGTGGTTGACGTATATGTACTCTGCTCGGAACGTTTCGCGGGGCTTACACTTACGCGCATTCAAGGTCTGCGGCGCGTCGACACGTACATCTGTCTACCTTCATCATCGCAAACTTTTCGTCGTCTATCGGTATCTCGCCTCTGCATCCTCGAACCCCTTTCTCCCGGACTGTTCCCAGGCGCCTCTCTCTCTTCGTCATCAGTACTACTCCCACTCTATCTTTCGTACGGCGGTGACGCGTCATCGCGACATCACCGTGAAACGGCCCCTTCTCGACCTTGGCTTGTCGACGCGTTCACTGGTAACTGGTTCACGTAGGGCGGACGGACACGATTGGCCACGGAGCATGCCGGCTGTTCGACAGGGGGTTGACGAAGGTGGACCCGTTCTGTGCGTGTGTACGAAATGTCGTCCGGTTAGGGGAGGGGTGGGAATAATGCGGGTCAAGGCGACTCGGGCTAATCACATGAGCGCAGATCGAAAGCGATTTGACGCCAAGCAGTACCACACCCCGGATGAGCGCAACTTTCTCAGTGATGCTCTACGAGACAACTTGTATCAGATCATGGCAGAAGAGTCGGCTTCCAACGCGGTGCGATCTCCACAAGGTGTGTGTATGCCTTCTTCTGCTTGGTGGTATGCTTTTATAACTTACATTTGTTCGATCCGTGTTAACAGCGACAGCCGGACCATCCACCTCGCAGGGCGCTTCCCAGGGCGTTCGGTCTGCGCCTGGACAAGTGGGGGAGGGTACGGGCGGGGTCTCTGCTGGAGCCTTGGAGAATCCTGATGGCGGTATGCCTGACGGAGTAGGATCCGCTGAAGGTGATGACCAGGATCAAGACGCTGGAGGGTCAGACCCTGATGCTGGATTGCCGGACGAAGACGTCGAACCGCCATCTCTGCGCGAGCGTTTCGACTTCTTTCGGCGAGAATCGCTCTACGGTCGGCGTGGCGAGGACGGAGAATCCGATTCCGATTCCGACGATGCTTCTCAGGAGAATGCAGGCGAGCTCAATCGACGTGATGGGAATGGGCAGCATATCGGCCATGCTAAGTTGCAACAGCTTCTGGACGCCGATTTTCCAATCAGATATCGAAACAACGATCGCCCGACTGAAGATCCGGTGCAGACCTTCTTGACGGATTCCGAGATCGACACTTTGGAGCATTATCATTGCTGGATGCTTACATCTGGGACGACCGAGGCATTCGAATTACACGCTATGTCTCATCGGCGAAAAGGAACAGACATTCCGTCTCTTCACGTCACGCAGAAGCTGACCGCGATTCAGACTGATGGGCTCGACTTCGAGGTGTACGACATGTGTCCCGGATCCTGTGTGGCTTTCCTGGGTCAACACGCGGAGCTGGACAGGTGCCCGGAGTGTAATCGGAGACGGTACGACGCGTCAGGCACCCGGAGTGTCAAGAAGTTCCGGTACATTCCTTTCCTGCCTCGCATCCAGGCCATGTATGGACACCCCGATATTGCCCAGCAGCTTCGGTATCGGTCGGGGCGCGTCAAAGGGGCCGACAAGCGAACAAGTGGTGACGAACCGACGTATCGATTCGGCGACCTTCACGACGGGTGTGAACCTGTGGGCCAGGCGAGGCACTGTCAGGACGACCGCGACTGCATTGTTGCGATTACTACGGACGGGTCTCAACTCATCCCCAATCGTAAAGCATCTACGGGTTGGATGGTTCTGATTCAGATACTCAATCTTCCGCCTTCCGACCGCTTCGCCATCAAGAACCATCATTTCTCCCTCATCGTACCTGGTCCCGGTCAACCTAAAGATCTGGAGAGCTTCTTGTGGCCGCTGTGCGCTGAATTGGCCCATCTGCAGGAGGAGGGGGCATGGACGTGGGACGGGGCGAAGAAGGAGTGGTTCCTGTTGCGGGTGCTACTGGGAGGAGTATATGCTGATCAAAAAGGATCGGTCAAGCTAAGTATGCATGTAGGGGGGAACGGTGCAAGGGGTTGTCGATTTTGTGAAATCAGGGCGGTGTTTGCGGATAACGACGGTAGCAACGCCTACTTTCCTCTCCGCCCCATGGTCACACACACGGATCGTAACCAGGGACGTCCGTCATACGACCCGTTGAAGCTACCTCATCGGACGAAGGCGGGTTACAACGAAGGGATCGACGCCGCAAGAGGTCTACGGGGACGACGGCTGGCGGATGTTGTTCGACAAACGGGGATGACCGCCTTGCCTCTCGTGGCCTTCTCGCGTCTTTTTGGCTCTCCCTACTTTTTCCCTATCGATCCTTTCCATTTACTCCACCTGAACGTGCCAGGAAACGTTTGGAAAGCCTGGAAGACGCTCGGAGCTTCACCAGATACCCCCTTCGGTCTATCGGAAACACAGCGTCAAAGCCTTGGACTGTTCATCGCAGATAACGAGTCGAGATATCCTTCGTCTTTCATGAGTAAGGCTCCGCGCGACATCCACCTCTACGGTAAGACGAATTACCGCGCCGTGGAATGGGCCGCCGTCTTCCATCACTTCGTGCCGCCGTTCCTTCACGAGATTGGCGCCCCTCCAGAAATCCTTCAGATGATCTCGACATACGTACAGGCGGTCGATATGACCTTGTCGCGGGATGGGCTGACTGCTTCTGAGGTGAGTTAAGGGCCGCTATGAGTACCTTACGGGAACATCATGACGCGGGTCACCTTTGCTGATGCCTTCTCGCCCTCCGATGTAGATCGAGACGGTCAGACACAAGTTCGCGTCCTTTGTCAGGACATGGGAGTCTATATATGCGGCATCAGATGACGGGCTCAAGTGGATGACGTGAGTTCCTAAGTGTCCGTTTCTGCCACCATGCGCGATGCCTGTCTGATTATCTTTATCTACGTCACAGTATCTCGGTACATCAAATTCTCCATGTCGCGGATCAGCTCATTGCGTTGGGCTCTGTCAAGGCTACCTCACAAGCGTCGTGCGAGCGGTATCTCGGATCGGTCAAGAAGAACCTCAAGCAATATCGGTATCCGTACCGAGTCGTGGAGAACCGAGCTCTGCAGAAGACTAGGATGTTTATCCTCGGCACGCATCATCAAGAACTTCCCGCTTGGATAACGGACGACTTCAACCCTTTAGACAAGAGGCGAGCCGATAAGAAACGAGTCGAAGGGTTGGGGACGATTATTCGCAGCTCCAGTCATCGTACGCTAACCGATGTCGAACAGCGTGCTGAGGAGTCCGCTCTTGCTCAAGTTCCTGGAGATCTTTTGTACAAAAGGCGTTACGGGAGGCTGACGCTCAGTTCGGGAGACGTGGTCAGATCTAAGCGCGTGGAACCGGACGAGCTCAGATGTGCCTCCAACATAGCTGTGAGAGTCCGTTGCGTCCGTCTACAAGCTGACTATACGCTCGCTGACTCCCTGTAACCCCTGCGCCAGTTCATCAATCCCGTCAGCAAGAGGGCATCCTTCGGAGAAGCGGTCGAGTTCATGTTCATCGAGTCCACGGAGGGTCAGTGGGATACCGCCTTAGTTCGACTCTTCGCCGTTACCGAAACATTTCCCACCTTCTCTGTTGGTCAGTGGAGCGATGATTACGAGCTCGTAGACGTCGGCCACATTACCGAGGTGATCGGAGTGCTCCGCTCAGGCAACCACAACTACGTCGTTCGCAAAAAGGTGTGGCAAGCATCGGAAAATGGATTCGAGGAGTCTAACGAAGCACAAGAGAACGGAACAGGGGAGCGCGATGGACGCCAGACAGAGGACTCGGACGATGAGGAGAACGACGACGACGACGACAGCAGCGAGGGTTCGTCATCCGACGAATGAGAAGTTCGCCGAAGCCCGTACGCTCACAATCCTCCGCATGCCGTTGTTCAGCGGGGGGTCTCTCCACGAAGACGACGAGCAAGCTGGATGTCCCTAGGCAGGATGGTCACTCTTTTGGCGTGGATGGCCGCTAGGTTACTGTAGACGGTAAAACTGTGAGTATTCGGTGTTACCAACTCGAGTTAGATTGAAAGGACTTACACATCTTCGAACAACTCGACAATGTAGGCCTCAGTGGCTTCCTGCAGTGCCGAGATCGCGCTGGATTGCACCCGAAGGTCTGCCCAGTAGTTCTGGACGATCTCCTTCACCAGGCGCTGGAACGGGAGCTTGCGGATCAACAACTCGGTCGACTTCTGGTATCTTCGGATCTCTCGGAGCGCTAGGGTTCCGGGCTTGTAGCGATGAGGGCGCTTGACTGTAAAAGAGTGAGTGAAGGAAGAGTCAGCCAGACAATACAACCACGTCACGTTGATCCACAGTACTCACGTCCTCCTATGTTGTTGCCAGCCGAGAATTGGGACAACCTGGCTAGCTTGGCTCTAGTTGCCTTGCCTCCGGTCGACTTGCGGGCGACCTGCCTCTGAGCACGCACGCGAGGATGATTGCTGTCGTACTTGTGGGCTACTGGCTTGGTGCGGGCCATGTTGTCGTCGAGAGGGTGGTAGTGGAGTCTGGAGTTCTAGAGAGAGGGGAGCGATGGAGATGGTTGTAGTCTTACGACGGAATGGAGATCCAGAAGTAATGGAGGAGTGCGAAGAAGGCAGTGGATGAGGAGAGTGGGCAGCGACTGAGGAAGGGAGGAATGTTGACCGTCTACTCCCTCCTGACCTGTTCCTTTTATACCTTGCTCCCCCCAAGGGAGGTCAACAGGGAGCGCAGCGAACAGGTCGACCGCCAAAGGTACAACAGGGTACAACCGCTGGCACAAGAGGGTCAAGAAGGGTATAGATTCCCCTTGCCTTAAGTGGCGCGTTCAGCCGGCCAACTCATTCAGTCGTCGGCAGATCTGTATGAGAATTCCGTCTACTCCTCCTCCGGCGACTACGCCACAAACAGGAGCCCAAGTCCAGGTTCCATCCAGGGGAGGTCCAACCTCGATCCAAAGAAAAGCGACATTGCGGATCAAGCAGTAGCCCAAGTCCAGATTCAGTCCGGGGAGGTCCAACATCGATCCAAAGAGAAGCGACAGAGTGCATTGCGAGAACGATGAGCTTAACCGACACCCGGGGTCAATCGAGTCACTGAGCTACGGCCCCTCGCGCCGAGAACACGTCTTGCTATGCTTAGACAGGTTGGTCGTGGATCCGACGAACTCATGGCGTAGAGCTCCGCACGCCCTACACTCCCACCTCTCACGCAAGTGAGGCCAGCGATGGGGCCCTCGCTCGTCTCCTCGGGCTTCACTCTCCCGCCTGGCCTCGTCGAAGGTCAGCAACGACTCATCCGACAATCCATTGCTCCAGCGCAGCAAGCCTCGATACTCCCACTGTTTGTGGACTCCCTGGGTCGCCCGCGATCCGCATACGGCCAGACGAGCCGCGTTGGAAAGCGTAGGCAAACTATTGTCGGAAGTAGCGACCCGAGCGCTCGAAGAGGGGCCAGGGTCCGAATGTCGAGGTTGAGACGAGCTCTGACGCGCAGCCGAAGTCGAAGCATGGGCAGACGCACGGGCGGCAGCTTCAGAGGGTCGATTTCCACTCGGCATACTCATCGAACGACCGGTCATAGACGCGCTTGAAGAAGACCGGTTCTTGCCTCGCGCTAAGTGGCGATTGCGACCGCTGGAGGTGGCGATTCGACTCGACCTTCGACTAGGCTGGGAGGGAGGCGGCTCCACTTGTTCATCGTCACTTCCGGACTCTGACTCCCTTCGACTACGCTGAGAGGGAGGCGACCGCACCTGTTCATTGTCACTTCCAGACTCTGACTCAGTCAAGGGAGATGTAGACCGATTCGACGCTCCAGAAGAAGATCGAGGACGAACTCCTCCGTTGTTGACCTCGCCCCCAAGACCGAGACCAGAGACAGTCGCCTGAGTGAGAACGCCGGGATGTGAGGCGCCCCCAAGACCGAGACCAGAGACAGTCGCCTGAGTGAGAACGCCGGGATGTGAGGGTAGACGCGCATTGCCTTCGCCGGACTCGTTGTCGGAGTCCTCCAAAGGGGCGGGCACTTGAGCAGACAGTCTGGGTTGATACGGGGGAGGAGGCGACGCTGTACCGTCACTCTCGTTGAGCTCCACTTCGATGACGATAGGACTCGGCGGGCGCTCCGGCGGGCGGATTTGGAGAGGAACGCCGGTAACGGAAGGAGTCGAAAAGGCCTCGACCATCACCCTGGCCGTGACCTCCTCAAAGTACCTGTCGAAGTGGGCTTTCATTCGTTCCGGCAGGTCGACGTCGGAGTTGTTGAAGTACTCGTCGATCTGTTCAGAGGACGAGGAGATTCATCAGTACGGACTACAAGGCCTATCCACGACATGCACGGCAACTCACATACAGCTTGGTCCAATCAGGACGGTGGCCGGAATCCTCCGCGGACTTTGCGTGGGCATATGCTTCGTCGTAGAGCTGACGAATCTGGGGCCGAAGAAGCTCCAAACAAGCCTGCGAAGAGGTGGGCAAAGTCGTGCTATGATCATCGACATTGTCGCCTTGACCAAGTTCGGCGGTGAACAGCACGAAGCCATCACTGTTGGTCGGTAGCATCGTAGGGGGGACGGACTGGATGTGGGAGAGATGGCGATGGTGGGTGGGTTGGTGGTCGTAGCTACTCGTTCCGCGGTTCTCGAATCCTGCCAGCGAACTCACCCTCAGACAGCCAGTCCAGAAACGGATGATGAGGTAGTCGGGCCTGCGTCGGAGCCGTATCGAGACAAAGGCCTTTTTCTCATTCCGTCTCCTCTCACTCCAAAGGCGTGGGAACTCGGAGGCAACCCATCACGTGGGTATAGAAGAATGAAGACCTCTTCAACCCATCCGAACCCATCTAGACGACGACGCTACCCTCATCCCACTTGCCGGACCTTCCTGACGGCAACTCAAGCAGACCCCGTCCTCACGGGCGAGACAAACACGGTGAGTAAGATTCAGCAGCATGCGAGGGCGCAATGAGGCAATCTGACTACCCATCCGAACTCTGTTCCGCGTTTCAGATGTTCAACGGCATCCATCAGGGAGCTCTCGGCAACCTTCAGGGAACGAACGGCATCCAACAAGGAGCGGACGGCATCCATCTGTGATGGGCTCTCTATTCCCTCTATTCCTTTCTCTATTTTGCTCTCTCTCTTTGCACCGTTCCAGTTCCGTTCCAAGTTGCCCATACAGATTCCGTTCTCTCTCTCGCTTCCTCTCTCGCTTCCCTTCTCCTTTTTCCGTCCGCTCACTCTTCTCTCGCCACGTGACTCACTGCACTGCCGCATGGCAACAGCATCTCTCAGACTCGTCCTCACTCTGTTGTACTCAACTTCTCTCTCCTCATCATTCATCCACACTCTCAATTCATCACTTCTGGTCAGCACCGTCTGAACCATCATAGAAGTAAGTGGCGGTTAACCTTAACCGTTACATGGTGATGAGAGTAGGTTGAAATGACGCCACAGCATTCTTTCCACTCAGGCCACTCCCCCAGCATACAACGTCGATAATGTCCTCTCGCAAACAAGCCACCGACACACCCTCCGAGAGGAGTTTACCGCTCTCGATTCGGCCAGAGCCAAACTGGACGATGATGTGGCAGCGGTCCGTCGCTCCGTCGACTCTCACTCCACCGACATCACCGAGATGAAGTCCAGCATGCGCACCATCACGTCCGAACTCTCTTCTCTGAACGCCAAATTCGACCAAATTATGGCAAGCCTCACCCCTCTTCCGGCTTCTCAACCCCCCCGAGCTCTGATGCTCCGCCCACGTCTTCGACGGCGACTGCTCCGCCCACGTCTTCGACGGCGACCACCACATCCTCTGCTTCCGAGCGATCCGCTCCAGACAAGCCCTCCTCCGCCAAATCTGCTACGGAGAAGTCCACTTCGGAGAAGCCTGCCTCGGACAAGCTCGTCTCCGACAAACCTCCCTGGAACAGTCAGGCTGCGGCGTTCCCTAACGGCAAGGCACCCTCGGTGCGCTCGCAACCCACCACAACCACGGGCGTCGAGGAGACCGGACGTTCCTTTTCCATCAAACCAGAGGAACTCGGTAGCTTTGACGGTACACCGGAAGACGCCACCTTATTCCTCGCCAACGTCGAAGCTATCCGCACCACGGAACGCGACTCAGGATGGGACAAGGCTCTTCTCCGTGCTCTCCCCCGCACTCTTCGCGGATCGGCACGGCTTTGGTTCGCCTCTCTGTCTCCGGTCGAGCGTTCCTCAAGTTTGGGCAGTCTCGACGCGCTCCTAGAAGCAATCCGCGCGAACTTCAAGCCGGCTCAAGCTATCGTCCGACAGCAGGCTCGCGCTCGGCGATGGCAGCCAGATGACGAGGACGTGATTCACTACACGTTCGTCAAGGCCGCACTGCTCAAAACTGGATGGCCAGACATCTCGGAGGGCGAAGTGGTCAAGGAAGTCATCGACGGCATCGATCCCGCGGTCGCCAAGCTGGTTCAAACTCCCTTCCGCAACGACCCCACTCTCGTCGCTGTGCGAACGGAACTTCGCATACAGGAGACCTTTTGGCGCGCGGAGTTCGGTCGTCCCTTGGTCCGACCTCCCTCGGTGTCCTCAGCGGCAGGAGTTCCGGCATTTGACTCTCTCGTCAAGCCTGCTCAACCTGCCAACGTCAGCGCCTTCATCGCTCAAACAGGCGACTCGGACGCCTCTGTCGACGCTTATCCACAATCGCCACAGACATCCAAACCCACTTTCGCCACTCGCCAGC
The DNA here is from genome assembly GCA_001689995.1 of Tilletia indica. NCBI lineage: Eukaryota > Fungi > Basidiomycota > Exobasidiomycetes > Tilletiales > Tilletiaceae > Tilletia > Tilletia indica. The sequence goes on along the minus strand of MAPW01000048.1, from coordinate 202,910 downwards.
CTAATCCCCGTCAGGGTCGATCCATTCGCTCGGATTTTGACCCCGCCAAACTCAGCTACCGCGTACATCCCGAGCTCAACAAGCGGATGATGTCTTACAAGGTTCCGCTGACAAACCGAATCATGTGGTGTGTTCGCCCGTGCGAACAATGCGGAGGCGACCACTTCGGGTTCGCACATGATCACTGCACTAAGAATAAAGTGGCAGACGCGTTGGTGGTCGACGTGGAGGAGGACTACCCGACGACCGAGGACTCGGGTTTCTGAACGTCCGGAATGACGTAAAATTAACTTCACCGCCCCGGCTTGCTCCTGAAAGGGAAAAGCCGGGTGAGCCTCCTCCTCCCACGGCACTCCTGGCTCAGCCAGCGCCGGAGAGGAAAGCTGAAGGTAAAGGCGATTGGAACTACACTCACTCCGATCGCTGCGACCCCCTGCCAGGCATTACACTCAAGCCAAGGGATGCAAGAGCACCGTCGAGAGGGTCGCGCCCCCTTTGGGCCCAGAAGGGGACCTCGACGGTGGGTACCACACGATCCCGACCCCGGGACCTGACAGAGGACATGGCCATCATCTGCTCAGACCACCCGGGGTCACCCACCAGGCGAGTATTCCACTTGCCTTCCTTTGCTTCTGACCAGAGTTCTACTGATGATCCTTCTTCGTCGCCTCCTCAGGCCAAGGATGATCATCAGGATCCCGTCATCTTCCTCGCGGAGCACTGGCTTCGGCAACCGGCGGCTCTGCCATCATTCGCGGTGTCCCCAAAGCGCCCGCGAGGCGAGCTTACGGATGTCAAGCTGTCCCGCTTGGAGGAGACGGGCTCTGGTCTCGGTCACCTCCGTCATGCTCCAACGTCCTGTCAGCTTCAGTTCTTCAACACTGAGCTGACGCCTGTCTCTTGCCTCGTCGACACCGGTGCTTCGCTGTCTACCATTGACGCGGGCCTGGCGAAACGGCTCGGGCAGGTTCCTTCGGGGGGACACTGAGCATTAACGGCATCGGTACCGAAAGAACATTGGGATTCGTCACGTTGTCCTTCGGCATTGAAGGCACGGATGACAAGGGGGAGCGGTCCTGCTCCACTTCGATCACGACTTCCATGTCGTTCCTTCCTTCGCCCCTGGAGTTCTTCTCGGGCAGGACTGGATCACAGGTTACGGTCTGGTCGTCGACCCCGCCAACGACAGAGCCTCGATGCGAGACTACAACTTCCGTGTCAAGAGCGATCGTCCACACGCGCACACCTTTCACGGCAAGATCTGCACTCGACAGGCCGTCATCATCGCCCCGAGTCATCACACTTGGGTGCCGGTCGACTGCGCGGCGTTGATTGCCAACGTGGACTACACACTAGATCCAACCTGGCATTTCGACCCTGTCCAGCACCAGCTTGCTGCGGCGATTCCATGTCTTATGGATCGTCAAACTTCTCGCCTCCTCGTCACTAATTTCGGTACGGAGCCACTGGAAATTCCGAGCCGAACCTGCTTGGGGGAGGCCACTGCATGTGGTCCGGGAACGGTCTCGTTACTCCAGTCAGCAGCCTTCCCTCTCCACAGCGGACCTTCATCACCAACCTTCCTCCACACTCAAGTCGGATCTCCGCTCGACGCCTTCGAGTTCGACGAGCAGCCCGCTGCCGCTCAGGCTCAAGAGGACGCCACGGTGTTGGTAGACGAGGTATTCAGAGTTGGTCTCGACGAAACAGGAGCTCCCCATCCCTCCGTAGTCGAGCTTCTTCGACAACATACTGAGGCCTTCTCTCTCGACGGTCGCCCAGGACATGTCCAAGGAGTATCAATGCGCATCCCTGTACCGGATCCCTCCAAGCTCCAGGCGGATCCGCCTCGACGAGTCAGCCCGGAGAAACGGCAAGCGATCGACAAGGAGATCGCGCAACTCATCGAATGGGACGTCATCGAGGAGAGCTCCAGCCCGGTCAGCGCGCCCGTGCATCTGGTGAAGCAGCGTACAAAGCTTCGTTTCTGCGTCGATTACCGGTCTCTTAACGCCGCCACGACCCCAGATCGCTACCCACTCCCCGGTGGACGCGGTGATTGAGACCCTTCGAGGGAACTCATGGTTCAGCAGCATGGACGCCGTCCGCGGCTACCACCAGGCCGATATCGATCCGGAAGATCGTTGGAAGACCGCCTTCGCAACACACCGCGGACTCTTCCAGTATCGTCGCGTGCCATTCGGTCTCTCCACTGCCCAGCCTTCTTCCAGCGGATGATGGACGCTCTTCTCGGTCCTATCCGCTGGCTCACCGCGCTCGTCTATCTCGACGACATTGTTGTCTTCACCCGCACTCTCCGCGAACACCTCGAAGCGCTGCGATACATTCTATCGGAAGCCCAGAGAGTCGGATTGCGTTTCAGCCCGTCGAAATGCACTTTCGCGGTGCGGGAACTCACGCTACTGGGTCGTAAGGTGTCTGCTTCGGTCTTGGTGTTATGGAGGACAGAGTTACCGCAGTTCGAGAACTTCCTCGTCCTCGGAATCTTCAGGAGCTGTATCACACACTGGGCTGTTCTCTTATTACCGCACCTTCATCCCTCGCTACACTCAGCGTGCAGCCCCGCTCACAGCATTGACGAAGGTCTAGCATACAAGAAGGTGGGGACAGCGTGGAAATTGATGCGATCGGACGGCTCTCAGACCACTAAGACCGCCGAATTACTTCAATGGTCGGATGCACAAGAACGCGCCTTCAACGACCTTAAGGACGCCCTGGCCAGCCCTCCTACTCTTGCACACCCAGACTACGACCGGCCCTTCCTATTATACACGATGCGTGCAAGAGTGGCTTTGCGGCGGCGATCCATCAAGTCCACGTGAATCCGGCGCCTCCGCCTGGCCCACTGGTCGCCACAGCTTGGCCCAATTTGGCTCCGCCGCTGGACCCAGTCGCGTGGTCCGCTGCCTTGCTCAGTGATCCGACCTTTGCCCCGACGATGCGGCGCCTTTCCGCCTCCGACGGGAACACCGAGGACGACTTCTACGCCGTTGTAGGGGGCATCCTCGTCCGGCGCGACGACGGACGAGTCTGTGTGCCTCGCTCCATGCTGCTGGCAGTCCTCCGCCACACCCACGACGACGGCGGCCACTTCGGCTTTGGCAAGACATACGCGCGGGTTGGCCTCTCAGTTTTGGCACCCACGTCTCTCCAGCCTCGTCGAGGCGTACGTTCGATACTGTGGCGCCTGCTTGCGTACCAAGCGTGGACGAAAAGTAGGATCGTTGGATATCGAACATGATGCGATCCGCCCCTTCCAACACACATCTGTTGACGTCGTTCTGGCATGCCTTCGTCCCGCCGTCGCCATGATGCATACATCATCGCGAATGCACCTTTCTCCAAGATGATCCTGCTGGAACCTTGCACAGCCTCCTTCACCGCCAAGGATGTCGTTCGGTTCCTCATGAACCGGGTGGTCCGAATGGGCTGGCGTATCGAACGGCTGACTTCGGACCACGATCTGCGCATCATCGGCGAGGCCGGTCAACAGCTCGCTGCGTTTTTGGGGCCCAAATCACCGCTACTCCGCCACACCATCATCAGGCCAATCCCGTCGAGCGACATGTCCAGGTCGTTCAGCGCGTGCTTCGGGCGATGAGCGCAGATCGTTCCGGACTGTGGGACGAAGAGGCTCTCCCTGCTGTTGAACTCGCGATCAATAGTTCTGTCAGCACCTCACCGGTATGACGCCCTTCGACGCTGTGTTCATCAACTCACCTCGGCTGATGGATGCTTTGCTTCGCGGTGACGCCCACGAGGGTGTCGGTGACTGGGCGGAGCAATTTCGGTTTGCCAAGGCACGCTTGTTGGAGGCGAAGACGCGCAATTCGCGGGGAGAGACTGCACCAGAAACGCGCATACGACAGTCGGCATGCTCCTCTGCCCACTATTGCCCCAGGACGTCTCGTCTGGATCCGGCTGGCGAACCGTCCTGTTCGTGCTGCTCCTTCGGGGAAGACGGCTCCCCTCAAGCTCGGCCCGTTCGCCGTTCGACGGGTGCTGTCGCCTCACCGTGTCCTCGTTGATGTGCCGCCAGAGTTGAACATCGAAGACGAGTTCGATGTGGCACAGCTAGACCTTCATCCGTCCGGTGCGGACCCATTCGCCGATGTGCGAACTCCTGCTCGTACGGTTCCCACAGTTCCTGCACCGACGCGCTCTGATCCTGCTCCCCCGTCCTCTCCGAACCTTACTCCTGTCGAGCATCCGGTCGAGCATCCGGCTTTGCCTCGGCGGGGTCACCGCGAACGCCGTCCTGCACCTCTCCTTCGTGATCCGTCCTTCGCGGTGCACACCTTGCGTTTGGACCTCGCTGAGCCGCTCCACGATCGCGCTTCTGATGCTTTTGCCGATCCAGTTCCACGCGCGAAGCTGGTGGACTTCGAGGGGACGCAAGTCCAGATGGTGGAGCGTCCAGTCGCTTTCATGTCACGGACGACCTCCTTGGCCGAGTCTCGGTTGGCCGGTCCGGAGCTCGAGCTGGCCTGTATCTCCTGGGCTTTCACACGGGCGCAGCATCTCCTGGAGGGTGCCAAAATAACCATCATCACTGATCATGCACCTGTGCAGGGCATGTTGACTTCTCGACCGGGTGCGATTCCCTACGGTCCCGCCGTCGATCGCGCTCGTACAGTCCTGCGTCCTCACCTTGATCATTTGAAGATCATCTACCGTCCCGGTCGGCTCCACATTAACGTGGATGCGCTCTCTCGGCTTGTGCGTGACAGCACGGCTCGTCGGGACGACGAGCTTCTTCCGGGGGGGGCATGTGATGGGCTCTCTATTCCCTCTATTCCTTTCTCTATTTTGCTCTCTCTCTTTGCACCGTTCCAGTTCCGTTCCAAGTTGCCCATACAGATTCCGTTCTCTCTCTCGCTTCCTCTCTCGCTTCCCTTCTCCTTTTTCCGTCCGCTCACTCTTCTCTCGCCACGTGACTCACTGCACTGCCGCATGGCAACAGCATCTCTCAGACTCGTCCTCACTCTGTTGTACTCAACTTCTCTCTCTCCTCATCATTCATCCACACTCTCAATTCATCACTTCTGGACTTCTGGTCAGCACCGTCTGAACCATCATAGAAGTAAGTGGCGGTTAACCTTAACCGTTACACCATCATCAGGGAGCACTCGGCATCCTTCAAGGAGCACTCGGCAACCATCAGGGAGCTCTCGGCAATCTTCAAGGAGCGAACGGCATCCTTCAGGGAGCACTCGGCAACCATCAGGGAGCCCACGGTAACCTTCAGGGAACGGTTAACCCCAACAACATCCAATACGCAGGCATCAACTCGTTCTCATTTAACGACGCCCAATCTAACCCGACAACTCCTAACCCTTCTTATGGTCTGATGCCCCCTCCTCCTCTTCCACATCACATCCAATCCACGACATCCATCCAATCCGGGACCCCGACACCCATCTCACCCATCACACCCATCCAATCCACGACACCTACAGTCTCCAAAACACGGCCCAAATCTCGATTAATCCTCCCCTCGACCAAAATGGTAGCCCCACCCAAAGAAGGGATCTAAGAAGCAGGTCATCTCCAGTGAAGAAGAAGAAGAAGACAACGACTTCTCGGAGGATGATTCGGCAGACGACTATACTCCTATCAAGGCCTCAACGACTAGACGGAGCTCTCGACTAGCAACCACCGAGACAGCATCGAGCACGGCATCTTCATCCGCAGGACCGTCTGTAGAAGCCATCCAAACCATGTTTGCTATGAGTGACGAACTCGTAGCGATGCATCCAGCCTACCAGAAGCTTCAACGCACCGCGAACTCCTTGGCAGACGCGATGGCAAAGATGCAGAATCAGCAACCGAGCAACGCCACCGCACGCCCGGTCGCCCCAGTCTCGAACCGCGCGACATTCACTGTAAGTGCCTCCAAATAGGTCCAATATTGCACGGACCGAGACTAACCTCTTCCGATCTATGGTCTGAACAGCCGGAGCAACAGAAGGCAATGTTCTACGACTTGAAAGACGCTTGCGATGCGTTTCCGACTAAGAAGTGCGTCAGAACCCTCCAGGGAACGGAGATCCAGACCACCGCATGTTCGCCCCAAGACATCCCGTTGGCCAAGGTTATGTTCGAGTCCCCCGGAGTCCTGATGTCCCCGGCGAGGTTCCAATCGATGCAAAAGGACATCCTTTCGAAGGTCTACAAACACGTGCTCTCATGGCCCCTACCAGCAGGAGCAGAGGTCAATCGAAAGAACATCAAGGCAGCCCACCGCGCGAAGTACCAGGAATTTCTCGAAGAGCTCAGCAACACCTGGCCAGTCCTCGCTGAAAGCGAATGCTTGTGGAAGGCGGACTACATGGTCGGACGACAGATCAAATACGCCAACCGTCAGCTGAGCGTGAAGACCGAAGAGGATAACCCCGAACAAAGCAAGAAGAACAAGAAGAAGGAAAAATCGATAATCCCTTCAACCGAAACAGCCCAATCCACAGATCCGGCGACAACCCAACCCACGGCCACAACCTCTGACCCAGTTCAACGCCCGCGACCGATTCAACGGACGGTGACAGGCAATCCACTGCCTCGAATCACGATCCTTGCCGCCAGAGCAGCCGATAACCAAGACGATCCAACCCCTTCGGCTACGACCTCGAAGGACGCTGACAAGACCGAGACAAACGCAGCGACCACGGCCGGCCTTGCAAGCAGTTCATCAGGCGTCCCACGAACTACCCAGACCAGTGCATCCGCACATAACCCGTGTACGAGTAACCTACGCCCAACTTCGCCAACACTGACCCTCACTCACCGCCAGGACGTAGTAACATTACAGGTACGCATCAACGACGAGCTTCACAGATAGACGACAGCTACAGACTCTGACGCAGACTACGTCCGAGCAACCACAGCTGTCCGATGATTCTACTGCCTCAACGCCTGTTCCCGGAACGCCGATCTCGCAGGTAAGATACAAACAACCTCCAGTCCGACGCCCGAGGCCTGAGCGCCTGAGCAATCAATCCTAACCCTCATGCATCCCTCTTTCTTCTCAGCTCCCGACTCAGCCACAGATCACACAAGTAAGCAGCAAGTAACTCCGACGGCGAACGGATAGCTCCAGTACTAATTCTTACATCGTATGCAACCATTCATGTCCGCAGCTCCCGACCGCTAACCAGATAACGCAAGCCGTTCCGATTCAACAGCAGAACCCACCGACAGTCCCACAGGTCCCACAGGCTAACCCGACTCAGCAGCGGGTCACACAAGCCGTCCCGATTCAGCAGCAGGTCACACAGGGAGTCGCGACTCAGCAGCTAACCACGCAGGCAGTCCCAACTCTCGCTCAGCAGCGGGTCACACAGGCAGTCCCAACTCAACTCCAGACCGCACAGGGAGACTCAACTCAACAGCAGGTCACACAGGCAGTCCCGACTCAAACCCTGACAGCACAGGGAGACTCAACTCAACAGCAAGTCACAGAGGTAAGGTACAAGTATCCTAACCTGAACGCACAGCTTCAGCACTGATTCGGTCTTCCGATGCAACCCTTTCTCGCAGCAGCTCCCGTCTTCAACCCAACAGGCACAAACCCAGCCCTCATCAGAGGATATCATCAAAGTAGGTACTAACCCCACTCTCAACAACGCTCAACAACACCGGAGTGATAGCGCAGGTCTAACCTCGGTCCTCTCACTCCTCGGTCAGGCCGCCGATAGAAAGACACTGTTGGACGTCATCAAACACCGTGATCTACCCCACAGCTCAGCGGCAAGAATCAACACTCTGGTCAAGGTCCTCACCAAATCAACTCTGGCCAACCCTCTGACGAAGGAAGAGCTTCTGATGCTCGAATCGCCTAAAGCAGGCATCAAGGCATCAACGTCGAAGCCATCATCCTCCAAACGCCCAGTCGACACAGACTCCACTACAACACCGTCGAAGCAAGGTCCGTCGGCTCCGAACCCAAAACGGGTCCGAATGTCTGTTCCCAAGAGTCCTTCAGCAGCGGAACCAACCACGGAAGGTAAGCAGCAAACGAGCACGCGAGTTTGTCACGTAACCTAACTCAATAGTCCTACACTCCTACCTGTCCACCTTAACCCTCCGCAGAACAAGCCGGCCAAGCCGTCTAAACTCCAATGCGCCGTAACCTCGACGGCCAACACCAACCGGTCAATTCAATGCAAGTGCAGCAAGCTGCAACCCTCATCACCAACCACACTGCCTTCGCGCGCCATTATGGGCCGTTATTCCTCCGTCCATAGCGCAGGTCAATCCGCTTTCGACCCTTAGCTGACCCTATCAAGACCCGACACAGTCCAGTCCGATCCCCTAGACCCCTACCAATGGCCGAATAGTTCTGTTTCGGTACCATCCGGGCCACTTTCTCACCTTCTCTAACCCATTTTCATCCATTTTCCATCCACGAAAGAATCAAATACTCCCGTTTTAAACACACTTGATCCATAAAACACCCAGTCTGAAGCCCTGAATTGTCTGTTCCAGTCCAGAAGTGAAATCTAGTACCAAAACAATCCAAGAAGCGCCTCGAAGTAACTCAGTTAAAGGCCCCTCCCGGTCCATTCTAAGACGTCTGATATGATCAAGAGCTAGGACCGGACAAAAAAGCCAGAAAGTCCCCTGCCCGCCCCGGTGCCTGGACAGCCAGGAAAAGAGCCAGTAGAGTGGAAGAGCGGTAACGGATCGGTTACAGATCGATTATGGAGCGCACAGTGAAATTAGGATTGAAAACGGATAGCACGTATTTTACTCTGCCGTGTCCAGCGGCAATACCAATACAGTCCAATCAGATCCACCCGCAGCCCTGAAAACCCCCTCTACAGTCCATTGCATTTTTTACTGAGGGTGAGGACTGAGGAGATATGTAGCACTTGTCTGAAGCAGGTCCCAAACTCCCAACCGACCATTCGTCCGTGCAGAGATTGCCGAATCAACACGACTCAGCACATTTTAGTAGTAGTGCCGCTGATAAGTGCCGTCAGCCGTGCGTGGGGTAAAGGCGCCACCTCATCGTTGCCCCGCCGGCGTATAAACATCAATGCCACTGTCATGCGACAGATGCTATATATATCGTATCTACTGATAGGAGCTAACTCTTTCCCTGCCCCCTTACACTCACCTTCTCTCCCTCTACTTGTGTTACCTTCATCCCTCACAGCATCTATATTTCCATCATGGGAGCCAGCGCATCCAAAGAAGAGATGGCCCCGTCCTCATCCTCCCAGGCAACTCGCGCTCTCCAGCGTCTGAACGAGAAAGTACCAGCTCCCACAGCTTCATCTTCATCTTCAGCTTCGGCGTCCCTCCACCACTCGGCAGATAGGATCCACCGCATCGAAGCAGAAGCAAACGCTGCTCTCTCTGCTTCCACCACCACCAAGCACCATAATGACAAGGCACGCGCTCAGGGGCAGGTCACCCTTTCAGCCGTCAAGGAATGGTCTGATGAGGCCTGGAAACTCCCGACATCTCGTCTGGCGAACATGGTCCTCCACAACGCAGACCTCGCTGCCTCCCTCCACTCTCGCCAGGCTGAAGTAGCCGACCAACACATCTTCAACATTCGCATCCCCGATGAAGGTCGACCAGTCGCCAACCAGCACTCCTCAGGTCGTTGCTGGTTGTTCGCGCTGACGAACTGTATCCGCTTGGAAGTCATCAAGAAGTTCGAGTTGAAGGAGTTCGAGCTCAGTCAGTCCTATCTCCACTTCTGGGATAAGCTCGAGAAGAGCGGGTACTTCTTGGAGAACATGATCGATCTCATTGAGGAGCCGTTGGAATCTCGCCTTGTCAACTATCTCATGGAGACCCCGGTCAATGATGGCGGTGAGTGTTCTTTCTTGCTTTACACTTGCATATTCCCTCTTCTGACTCTTCTTCCCCCTTCTTCCCCTTCCAGGTCAGTGGGATATGGCTACGAACTTGGTCGTGCGGTTCGTTTTTCCTCCCCCCCTTCCCCCTCTCCCCTTCCTCTTCATCCACTGACTCCCCCCTCCCTTCATCTACAGGTATGGAGTCATTCCCAAAGCCCTCTACCCCGAATCCTTCACCTCCTCCAATACGGGCCGCTTCAACAAACTCCTCACCTACAAGCTCCGCGAATACACTCTCGAGCTCCGCGACCTCCGAACCGAGACCCTCCGTCGTCTCCGCCAGTCCTCCTCGTCCACCTTGAGCGAGGCAGAGACCAACAAGCTCATCATTTCGACCCTCAGGACGCGTAAAGAGGCTCAAATGGCCGAGATCTACCGGATGTTGTGCATCGTGTACTCGGAACCTCCTCACCCGGATCAGGAGTTCACATGGGAGTACATCGACAAGCACGGCAAGTTCCACTCCCTCCGTACTACGCCCGTCCAGTTCCAGATCGAACATACTGGAACTTTCACCGCCAAAGGATCCTGTTCGCTCGTCCATGACCCGCGTCGCGAGGATGGCAAGCTCATTACTGTCTCCCGATTGGGGAATGTGTATGGGATGCAACCCGTCCTGTACGTGACCTCCACACCCGAACTCATGAAGGCAGCCGCCATTCGGACTCTCAAGGCAGGCATCCCCGTCTTCTGTGGGAGCGACTTCGGACATGGTGTTGATTCCAGTTCGGGCATCATGGACCCCAAGTTGTTCGGGTATGAGACTGCGTTTGGGATCAAGATGGGGATGAACAAGGTCGAGAGGATCGATACGGGGGAGTCGCAGATGACTCATGCTACTGTCATCACAGGCGTTCATGTGAGTCACCCATCCGACGCGCTGGAGGTCGAGAGGGACGCGATCTGACCTTTTTCCTATCCTTTTTGTCACAGCTCGATAACAAGGGCAAGCCTGTTCGTTGGCGCATCGAGAACTCCTGGGGGCCCGATGTGGGAGATCGCGGTTACATGGTGATGACAGGTGAGTGATCCCTTTCCCCTCCAACAGCCCATTTGTTCAATTTTCTGACGTCCTCTTCCCTACTTCACTCCGATTTTACAGACGACTGGTTCGACGAGTGGATCTTCCAGTACGTTTTTGCTATGCCCACTCTCTTTCTCCCAGTGTGAAAGCTGACTTGTGTTCTTCCCTTCAACCTCACAGAGTCGTCATCCGCAAAGAATACTGCCGGACTCAAGACTGGGCCCTCTTCCAGCGCGGCATCGTCAAAGACGAGACGGAGGTTCTCCCACCGTACGACCCCTTCGGCGCGCTCGCTTGAAGAAGAAACGGCTCGTGTGGATTTTTTACCTTCAGCCATCGAGGACGAACCAACTTTCGACGCGAATCGACACGCGTACTTCATCACGTTTATCTACATAGAGGAGCGATTTCTCTTTCTACCAGCGAATACGGCATCAACTTCCTCCGCCCTTGCTCCTCTTGTCTAAAGAGCTTCCTTTTTCATCTTCGTGTATCACCACCACCATCAAGCCCGACCCATCCACACCCCGGCCGACCCCAACCGAAACAGACTGAACATTGAACAACCTTCCACCAACCCACCTTTTGGATCATTTCCCCCCAAATGTTGTACCATCGTTGTATCCCCTTCTCGCTCCCTCCGATCAATCAATGCTAACGCATCTTCACGCGTATGAAAAGTTCTCAACGTCGGCCTGGTCTTGGGCTTGCTTGTCCCGTTGACAAGCCTCCGAAAGGCACGCACTTTTCTTTGTCGGTGTTCTATGATGGATCGGTTTCTTGCATTGATGGACGAGTGGGGGGGTTTGGGGTGTACAGTCAACAAGCCAAGACGGAAAGGCAAAGCGAGTCTAGAGCGGTGTTACCCCAAAGTGGGGGAAGGCATCGTAGAGTAGAACAATTGGGGGGGGGACTGGAAGAAAGATCAAAGCTTGAGCTTCGACCCCGACTTCGCAGGCCCAGCGTCCGCACTCGTTCCTCCCTGCTGAGAAGCACCTTTGCCCTTCCCTTTGCCATTACCCAGCGCGTCCTTCCCGGTCCGATTCTTGCCGTCCTTGCCAATGACCGAGACGCCCTATTCACAAAAAGAGAAGAACCAAGGGTCAGCAAAAGCATTCCACCAGCAGCCAAGTTAAGAATAGCGTGAAGTACGCACCTTATTCCCAATCAACTTCCTCAGCGCAACCTCCTTCGCCTCCTTCTCCCCCTTCTTACCCCCCTTCGTCGCTCCCTCACCACCACCACGCACCCTCTCCCTCTCAACCCTACCCCTCTCCATCTTCTCATTCCGACTCTTCTTCTCCCGCCGCAGACGCTCATACAGACCCTGTCGCTCCTCGGGCGTCATCTCGCTCTTGGAGCCGATCAGGGCGGAGGTGGATGAGCCTGAGGCGGGTTGGAAGAGTTCTTCGGGTGCGAGCATGGTTCGGGAGGCGGAGGGTGCTGTGGAGGGGAGGGCGGACTCGAGGGTTATTGCTGGGGCGTTCGTCAGGGTCTGGATCGTTGCTTTGGGCTGTTTGATAGGATGGGGATGAAGGATTGGGTCAGTTTCCCTTTCCGAGGAAAGTAATTAGCAGACAAGGAGAAGATACTCACAGCCTTCGGGGTGTAATGCGCATTACTCAACGCATCCAACTTCCCACAAACCTCCTCAAACAATCCAGCAATAGCCTCATGCTCAGCCGCCAACTTCCGATCCGCCGCACTCCCCACCGCCGTCGCTCCACCACTTGAACCAGCAGCCTGATAATCCTCCTCATAAAGCTCCGCCAAACTCCTCCCACTCTTCGCATCACTCAACTCCAACATCCTCGAAGGCAAGAATTCACCCCTCTCAACCCCCGCGAACCGCTTCTGGACATCATCCCACCTCCCCTCCAAAATCCTACCCTTAATCCGCTCCTCCAGCGTGAGCGTAGACGCCTCGGTGATGATCGGCGCCCGTTTCTTGGATTGTTCGAAGTCGAGGTCTTCTTCGAGGAGGGAGTTGAGCGGGCGGGATGGGGCGGAGATCTCACCGCGGAGAGTCCAGTCCTTCTTCGAGACGTTTTCGCGTTCGAGGGCGGCAATTTCGGTGCGGAGGGCTGCTTGGCGCTGTTCGAAGCGGCTCTTGGCTTGGGGTCCTGGAGAGAATCGAAGGGAGATGTATCAGCCAGTGTTGGAAGGTGTGTGCGTAAAGGGGGAGAAGGGGTTAATACTCACCCTCCTCTTTCTCCTCAGCAAAAAGATCATTAGAAACTCTCTTGGCCGTAGCCTCATCATCGAACCCAACCTCCTGCTCCTCCTCATCCTCATCCAAATCATCATCATCATCCTCCTCCCCAAACCCCTCCAGCTCCTCCTGCTCCAACTCCAACTCCAACCTCGCCCTCTTCTTAGCCGGCTGCTGTGGTTTCTTCTTCTCTCCCTGCACACGCTTAGGCCCGCCCTTGGGCTTTTCGAAGAAGTCAGAGAAGAAGGCGTCGGCTGCATCGTTGTTGCCGGTGGTGTTGGAGGAGAAGTCTTGGAAGAGGTCGATGCCGAGGTCGCCATCTGCTTCGTCGTCGAGTTGATCTCCTTCGTTGTCGTCGTCTTGGTCGTCGACTTCTTCCTCAGAGGCGTCGTCGAATTCGGCAAAGCCGTGCTTGTTGTACTTCTGTGCTGACTTCTTGGTGGAAGATGGGTTGTCGTTTTCTTGATCGTCCTCGTCATCCTCGTCGTCCTCATCCTCGTCCTCGTCCTCGTCCTCATCACCATCATCACCATCCTCCTCCTGCAAGCCCTTCAACCCTTTCCGCCTCGCATTCCCCTCATACAACCCCTGGAGATCATCCGCAGTCAAGCTACCCTCGGCCAAAGCCTGAATCTGGGCAGGAGTGAGAGTAAGAGCCTGACGCATGTCCCTCTCGTCCTCATCTTCATCCTCGTCATCATCATCAGAGGAGTCATCTTCTGAGTCGGAGTCGCGTACTTTGCGTGGTGGGATGGGACGGAAGGCGACTTGTTCGTGGAAGCGGACTCGGATGGTTCGTTTGGGCTTTTCTTCGGATGATGATGATGATGATTCGTCACTGGAATCGTCGTCGTCCTCGTAGTCGTCTGCCGGATCGACGAGATCGAGATGACCGTCCGGTTCGAGTTCGTGCTCATCGCTTTCCTCGCTGTGCTCGTCATGCTCCTCTTCGTCGTCTTCGTCTTCGGTGGTCCAACCGGCACTGCCATCCTCTGCGTCCTGTTCGTCCTCGCCCAGTGATTCGGTGACGATGAGAGCGCTGATCATCTTGTGAATGGGAGCTGTGCGTAGCTCGAGCTGTTCCCATAGTTGATCTGGGTCCATGCCATCGATGACGAGTGAGTCGATGGGTGTAGGTGTGAAGAGGGAGTGTTTTGTAGGGATTATTTTGGGATGAGATTGGGGAGTTCCGCTTCTCTTGCGTTTACGGGATGCGATGGGCCCCTCTGGATGGATGGAGTGTAGGAAGGGGATGATGTGTGGTGCAGCGTGTTGTTCGGAGTGTATGGCATGGGTGAAGATGTGTTGGAGGGAGAGTAAGCATGCTGTGTGTGTGGGTGTGTTTGGGAGTGCGAAGGATGGGAGAGGGTTTGCTGCTAGGGTGAGTGCGAGAGAGGTGAGGTCTGTGTGTGTTGCTGTGAAGCTGTCGTTGTTCTCCTGTGGGACTGTCATCGTATCAAATGCCTTTGAGTGAGTGAGTGATGGTTCGGCAGAGGGAAAGGAAATTTTTGGAGGGAGTGGTGGTTGAGAAGAAAGTTGGTTGGGGAAGCGAGATGGGAAGCGGATGGAGGAGGAGGAAGTCGGAACAACTCGGGCCGATGCAGTTGCAGTATTTCCGATGCACTTTTGAAAATTGCATGCGTATTTTGGGATAGATAGACGGCTCCGTCTTCCGCACATATCAAAATCTGCAGCATTGCCAGCGACGAGTCGATAGAAAAAGCAGGCGTAAGGCCAGACTCTTCTCTCTTCTTTGCTGCCTGTGTGATTTAGAAGCAGGTGGTTTGTGGTTTGTGGGTGATATGTATTTTCTGCTTAGCGTGGAAGTGAAGTGATAGGCTGCTGCTGCTTGCTCTCTCCGGGGCTGCCTTGCCTCTGCTTCTGTTCTTCCGCCTTCCTTGTGTGCCCATCTTCCCGACTTCCCACCATCCACCACAATCCATCCTTCTCCTTCTCTCTCTTCTCTTCTCTCTTATCATCATTCTCTCTCAAAGGAGGAAGCAGCAACTCTGGATCAACACTCTCTGTCCTTTGTTCCTCTTCCTCTTCCTCTTCCCACTCCGACCCAGACCGAAACAACCCGTCTCACATTCAACAAGACTCGCGGTCCCGCTCCCTTCTCTCTCTCTCCCACACACACACACATCACAGCGCAGAGAGCCAATCCTATCTGAATATCATCCACACCTTACACTACATACTACATCCTCCTATCCACTCTCTCTCTCTCTCCCCGCGTCGCATAGGCAGCAGCAGCAGCAACAGCAATGTCCTACTACGACAACACACCCCCAGCATCAAAATCAGGCGGATTCGCAGGCCTACTCAGATCAGCATCTCGCAAATCATCAGACAGTCTACGATCAGCAAGAAGTCTCGCATCTCGCAGTCTACGCAAAAATGTGAGTGCTTCTCTCTCTCTCTCTCCTTGTGCCTGTTCGCGGCGATCCAAATACTCACTCATCTCATCTTCTTCTCTTCCCCTCACTCATACATACCCCGCGGCTTCTGCAATCCTTCTCTCTCTCTCTCTCCCTCTCTCTCTCTCTCCCGTGGCTTCTCTCATCCAACCACGTCGCCCCCATCCGCATTCCTTTTGCACCACCCGACAATGTTCTCCATCATCCGAAAATCAAAATCATGGAACCCATTACAACCAACCCCCTTCGCCTACCAGAACCCATCCATGACCTCCTTCCAAGAAGACGAGCGTCCACCACCCGTCCCGCCCCACGACGAATCATACTACCGCTCCCGCTCACAACTCACCCACCACTCCTCCCAGTACGAATCCGCCGAAGCCGCCTCTCCGTACACGAACTCAACCGACCCCTCTCGTCTCAACCTGCCTTCTTCACAAGGTCAGAGTCCTTATGGCCAGTATCAATCCGCAAACTCAACCACCCATCAGTCTCGCGCTTCCTTAGTCGACAAGTACGGTTCTCAGAACTCATCCACCAACGGAGGTGGGGGTACTGGAGCAGGAGGTCTTCCCGCCTCTCGATCTCGCGCATCCCTCTTCTCAACCTTCTCAAACCCCGCTCCTCAGTCCCAATCCCATGGATCCAGAACGACCGCTCCCAACAGTAAGACTTCAAGCTTGACTCGCTCCGCCTCCAAATACTCTGTCAGGAGCGAGGGTCGGCCTATGAATGGGTACGGGCCTACTTCTCATTTGCAGCAGCCACAGCAGGGTCCATACGGCACCACAGACATCAACGCTGCTGGTCGATACGGAGACGGGAATACCATTGCTCAGCTGTATGCTGTCTTCGGGTGAGTCTCTCTACTCTTCCTTTCCCCAATCGACGAAAACGATAATCTGACTTTCTTACGCGTGCGCGCTTCAAAACAGCTCCCCAAAGACCCCGCCGTATGGACACTAGCAGAAGAAGACTGCGTCACAGGCGTACAACACCTCGATGGCGCAGTAGGCCGATACTGGCGTCCCGAAGTCCTCGGCTGTTCCATCTGCCCCCCACCATCCGAAGTCATCTCCGAGATGGTCGCCGACCGCAAACGATCAGGATCGACGATCACGGGTGCTGATGGCGCTACGACTCCAACGACCACCTCGGCTGCTGCTGCTTCGTCCTCTGCATCTGCATCTGCTGCGGGCGGCAGTTCGAAGAAGGGCAAGAAGGGCAAGAAGAATAAGGACGGGTCTGGGGCTAGTAAATGGGAAGGTCGATCCGCCGACGGAAAGAAACCTCAGAACCCCAAATTTATCGAGATGGCCGACGGACGGGGTGGAGTCGAAAAGGCGGAGACGGCCCGAGTTCTAAGCAAAGCCCTCAAACTCTGTTTCACCAGGGAGATCGAGATCGTCGCTGGTCAGGCTACCTTTATCCCTCCTTCCACCTCGCATTCGTTCTCCTTCACCGTGCCGACCATCAGTGGATCTACCGCCCCGCCCCCGCCCAGCTCGGCTGCGTATGGCGATGCGACGACGCGCAGTGGGGTTGCGCTCCACAAGAAGGGAGCCGCGTCTGCTGTGGGCGAAGGGTATGGCGCGCAGGGTAACGACGACGGTAGTGATCTGGCCACCTTCTACGGTGTCGTCCTGACCGTCTGGTCCTCGGCTGACGAACGACGGGCACGGGCTGTCAAGCGCGAACTCAGTCGGGCTGCTAAAGCTGCTAAACTCAAGAAACGCCGGAATCAGACGAATGGAGGAGGGGCTTCGTCGAATGGTGGTGGTGGGGGTGGGAGTAGTGGTGGTGGTGGTGGTGGGAAGAACGGGGGTGAAGAGTTGGATGGGGGTGAGGAGGAGGATATCATGGGAGGCAGTTATCTGCCTGAGAACGACACGTTCTTTATGCCGTATGCGATCTGCATCGTCTCCCGATACCCGATCTACAACCTCCTCGGCGACTGGAACAAGGCGGCCTGGCATAAGTACAGTCGGAACATTGAGATGCATAACCGACTGATGTCGCACATCTTGCGACAGCCTGCGCCCCGCCTGGGGGAGACGTTCCGCATCGAAAGTCCCGATGACGACGTTTCGTTCGTGTGCACCTTCCCCGGTGCGTTGGAGTGGGGACGCGGCTTGATCGGTGTCGATTTCACGATGTGGCCGTTGTTCAAGACGCTCTCGATCGACCATATCCTCACGATTTGTGAGATTGCACTGACGCCGACGGGTAAGGTCCTCTTCCACTCCCGTCACCCTGCCCTCCTCGGACTCGCGGTCGAGACGATCCGGTACATGATCGAGCTTCGGGGTTGGCATGGCGTCGCTCATCAAAACTGTCATGCGCGGGACGTGAAGATCTACCTCGAAGATCCCGGATCGTGGCTGATCGGGATCAACACCGAGCTTAAAGCCATCGTCCGACCGGGTCGGGACGTGTGTGTGGTCGACCTCGACGTGAACTCGTTGACGTGTGTGGCTCCTCCGCAGGGTGCGCCGACGACTAAAGGTGTGCGGGAGAAGAGGAAACGTAAGCTCGTTGCTGCTCTTGGGTTCGCTACGGCGGATTATGGACCGCCGAGGGAGTACGTCGAGGCGTACCCTGCTGGACGATTCCGTCCGATGAGTGTCCTTGTGCCCCGACTGGATCGGTCGCCCCATGAGCGACTGATGCCTCCGAGTTGGTGGGATCAGGGCGCGGTACTCTCGGCGTTCGACAAGGTGCTGCATGACGGTACGCGCTCCCTCCTCCAACGCATGATGCCCCGTTCGAGCTCGAAGCAAGTCCGGGTAGCCTCCGAAGCGGAGCTAGCTGCGATCCTAGCCCTCCGTCGTCGGGCGAGCACCTTCGTCGATGCCCGGGACGGACTGGAGAACAAGATTGGCAAGTTGAACAAGCGACTTGCGTTCCTGATGTCGGAGAGTGATCTCTGGCGGGCGCAGTTTGATAAGATTCAGCAGCTTGTTGATCGGTTGACTAAGGAGGCTAATGATTTGAGGAGTAAGGTTGATAAGGAGCGGAGGGAGTCGAGGCGGTTGAGCAGTTCGCTTGCGCAGAAGGATATGGAGCAGATGCAGTTGAGGTTGCAGCTTCAGGGTGAGTTTTTGGTGTTCCTCGAACGTGATTATTGGATGTTTTTTTCGGTACTGATGTGTGTTCGTGGACTTCTAGAAACCGAGTCTGCGCGTGATAATGCCCGCGTCGAACTCGAGAAGATGCAGTCCGCCCTGGACTCGCTCGAGCACGAGCGCGAAGCCATGGTCGACGAGATCCGCGCCGTCCTCTCGACCGGTGGTCCGAACGGCGACGACGCCGCCTCCGTAGCAGCCTACTCCCGCTTCGAGCTCATGTCCGACCAAGGCGGCGTCTCACGCGCGAGCAGTCCGAACGGCTCCCAGTTGACACATGCTAGTATGACGCCTTCGCAATCGGCTGAGATGATCCTCAAAGCTCGTGCGGCTGCTGAGCAGCGGATTAATGGTGGGCGGGAAGGCAGGTCGAGGAGCTCGTTGCGTGGTCCGGGGTCTACTTCTGGTCGGAGGAGTTTGAGTCAGGATCGGGGTGAGAGGGAGGGAAAGAGGACGTTGGCTTCTGCTGTTTCTTCGGTGCAGAACCATTTCCCTGATGATCAGATGAACTTTGGTGAGTGTGCTGCTGTTCTGCTGACATTCTTTTTGTGGCTTAGGTTCCTATTCTGACGTGTCGCAACTTTTGTGATCCCCTTGCACAGAGATTCGCCAGCGGACGAGTGTCGTTACCGACCACATCAGTCGTCTGCAACAGCAGCTCGAGTCGACTCTGCAAAATCTGGAGTCTCGGCGGGACAGGGATCGCGACCGCACGCGTCGGACTTCCGTCTCTTCGGCTGCGAGTCACCGGTACGAGTACAGCAGCCCTTCGGCTCTGAGTCACGGGTACAAGGATGTCCCCTCGAGTGTCGGACACGGCGCTGCTGGCGGCTCGACGATGAGTCACCTGTACTCGCCCTCGGCGCGTGGGGGTGCGCACGGCAACTACGAGAATGTCGAGAATCTGCACGAGCGTGGGGCTTCTATGGTCAGTCCTGGTGGGGGTACGGGTGCGGGTGGTAACGGTAACGGTGCTGGCGCCTCCGCTTCTGATGTGACGAGCGATGGTGGTGCCAATGCACGCCGACGGGATGTGAACCAGGGACCACCTCCACCTTCGTCGTACCGTCTTCCTGCGCGACACAACCGGGAAGGATCGGGCTCGAGCAGTAATACGTCGAACAGCCAGGTGGGCACGTTGCCTGCGCCGGTCAAGACGGCGGGTGAGAGGCAGTACTCGAACCCGTGGAAGGAGGCTGCTGCGGCTACTTCGAAGCCGCTTTTGACGAGTCCTAGTCCTACGACGGCTGAGGCGCCTAAGATGGACTCGGTCTCTTCTGAAGGTGGGATCGGTCCTCTGACGCCCTTGAGGTCGAATGCGAGCCCGCAGCCTTCGAATGATAACGGCAACGGCAACGGTGTGAACGGCATGGGGAACGGTATGAGCCAGACTCATCTGGATGAGCCTGATACGGACCGGGGTACGGGTGTGGTTACGCCTGTGAAAGGTCTGGGGTTGAACTCGGGCCACAGCTCTTCGGACAATGCTACCGTTGCTGGCGATACGGATGAGGGCAAGTAGATGCTCCTCTTTTTTCTCCAAGTGTCTCGGACGGACCCGGTCTTTTTTCCCCTTCTTCCTTCTTTGACGACAAATCGAGCAAATTCTACGGGCCTTCTTCCTTCTGGTTAGGTCTACCGGTGAACCCATTTCGCTCTCGACTCCCCCCTTTGGCGTTCGACCACTCTCCTGCCCCTTTTTCGCCCCCATATTCGCCTTCCCTCTGCCAGCAGGCCCGGAAGGATCTCTCCCTTATCGACAAATCTGCTCGTATAGACGCTACCACGCCTACCCGAACCCTACCACCAGCGGGGGTCGAGAGTCAGCGCCCGGTCGGCTCCTGGGCCCACAAAAATTTTCCCACCCCCTTCCTTCGACTGGAATCACCTCGTTTTTTTCTTTTTCTTTATTCGACCTGGAACGAAAAATCCTCCAACATCTTACAGCATACATTCCTTTATCCTTATCGCTTCCTCACCACCGAAGCTCATCCCACTCCATGCTCTCCCTCCCGAGGACGCCCGCCTTCCCCTCTTCCCCTTCCTTCTTTATTTGCAAATCACTGCATCTCAAAATCCAGCTTTCCTCCCCCCCCCCCCCCCCCCCAACCCATCCCACGTTCCTTCTCTCTCTCTCTCTCGGGGATCCCTTTTCTTTCATTCACCTCTTTTCCCGTCCCCTCGCTCCATGCCAACGTTTCCGGTACAAGGGCCGTCCTTCTCTCGCCTTTTCTCTTATCTCTCTCTCTATCTTTTCACCACAACTGCTTTGCTCGCGCAACAGGCGCTCCCAAGGCGTCTGCACTCTTCTTCCCGGCCTCTCCATCAAGAGGAGAGGCCGCTTCCTTCTTTGCTTCATATCTTCGCCCCTCACCTCTTTGAAAAAGTGACCTCTCTCTTCTCTCTTATCTTCCTTTTGCTTCTTCTTACCTCTTTCTCCCTCCCTTCCTTTATTTCTTTCCTTCAGTGTCCAGCTTCATTTCGTATCCCTTCATTTCCATTTCGCTCACTTTCCCTCATGTGTTCAGATGAGCCATGAGCGATGAGCGAAGTTTACCTCATATGTACCGTTGATAACATGAGTCAAACATGATCTGATGTGTTGTTATCAAAGCGGGATGGGACGCCACTTGCAATTGTTTCACACAGCAGAGACCTGGGTTCGATCCCGCTGACAGTCGGAATTGATTGTCAAATAATTTCGGGCCGAGAGGCCAAAGCATGATGGTTCGCCATCATGAGGGTAAGGGGGAGGATTGCTGGTAGCCCTTCGGGGGTTCTTTTATGCCCCGGGGGGCTCACCAGCTTTCCGCGGGCCACCTTTTTAAGCCAGCATCTCATGGGGACCTCCCTGCCGAAGTTTCGTCGTTCCTGCATTGAAGGAATGTTGCTTGGGCTTCATCCGAGTTGTTTTCGGAAGGAAGCGGATAAAATCGGCAGGGATCGGCAATATTGCAATTGACTAATGATTATGTAAGTGAGCTGGACGCTGCTGTGACAAGTGCCACCCGCCCTTCTTCATCCTGACCACGAGCATTGAATATCGCCTCGATTCAACAGCAGACACCAGTCAGTATACCTTCCTCCGAAGCCGGCGGAGCTTCTATTCCTGGCCGTGTGCGGTTTGTCTGACCACCTTCTTTTGATTCGTTTGCAGATTTAGCAGCCAGCTCTCTAATAATCTTCCAAGCAACTGTCAGCCTGGCAAGTGGCACCCATGAGCCACCCTATTTCAAATGCATCAGTCAGTGTACGCTCTTCAGCGGGGCTCCTATACTGGAACATACATCTGACGACCTTCTTCGATTCGTCTGCAGATGCGGGCATGCAGCAATCATCATCTTCCAAACTCCAAGGTGAAGGCAACCAGGGATCCAACCAGATATCCGTCAGTATACCTTATCTTCTTACCTTCTTCACGCACATGCATCTGACCACCATTTTTCATTCGCTTGCAGACGCCAGACACAAGACTCTCATCGTCCTCCAAGCGATATCCTCCATCCAAGCAGGCATCAGTGGGTGTGAGTATACTGGCGTTCTTGAGAGTTGAGTTCTCGGTTCTTACATGCGTCTTATCAATGTTCTTACGGATTACGGAGCGCAAATGGAGTTGGCACAGAAGTGGTCGTGAAACTGTAAGCATGCCCTTCTTCCTTCTCCCTACTGGGCTTCCTTTCGTTCCTGCACACCCATTGGGATGGCGCTCATCTGACCGCTGTTTTTCTTCCTTCCTTCACAGATTCAGCATCATTTCGGTCATTGCGATTTGAAGGGAGGTCTTGGTGGAAATGAGTGAGTGCGCATCCTTTCACAATGCACACGACCGTCCATTTCTGACAGGAGGTCTATAGACTATATCACTCTTCAGCCCGGTACATCTTTGAGCCATCGCCCGACGCCGCCGATCCAAGAATGTGTGCACCTCAACGTCGTCACCTCCCAGCACGCCGGTTTGCCGTCGACGTTGGCCGTCCATTAGATGCGAGGTGAGCATGTTTACCGTCCGCCGTGCCGTTCGATTTCTGCCTTAACCTTACATATTTTTCCCTCTACCAAGCCAACAAAAATGTTCTTATGCCCTCGCTTCGCTCTATCCGGATCCCGACCCTTCTTCTTGGTGCATCAGATCTGAGAAGGTCAGGAATCGCATCCGACGTATTTCAGCAGTATGTATTCAGGTCCTTTTTTCCCCTTCACTCAGGTCGACGCATCAAGCTGACCGTTCTTTGCATTGGACAGAATGAACTACTCCGTTCCTCACCTTCTCTTGCGTTGAAGTTCTGCCAACAACCATGTTCAATCGGAGACGAATATCTTCACTGCTCCCACTTTCCATATCGCTGATGTCCCCATGGCTACAACGTCGAGACTTCATGCTTCAGGCTTCGAGGTCAAGACTCTTCGTTTCTTCGGTCTCATGAAATGAGACATGTGAAGATTACACCTGCAGATCTCAGATCGACATTCCTCACCAGCACGACAACCATCTTCCGCACTGCATACAGCAGAAGGCCTTTCAACCACTTAAAATGCACATATCCCGCTACACTGTCTTGCTCCTGTCTGTTCACTCTGTGAGTATACTGCACAGATGCGTTGGAACGACCTGCAAGGACCACGAAACTCAACTTCTTTTGCCCCATTCATTTTGCATCACAGATGAGCGGCAACCTTCTTGAACCTCCCGTCGTACCTTCTCAACTTCACCATCCAAACGTTCCTAACGTTCCTATTCCAAACCTTCTTCGACCACCTGTTGTACCTTCACAACTGCACCGCGTTCACGCTGAGGATGTCGTACCGGACCTTCTACAAGCCCCCGTCGTTCCGTCTCAACAACATCACCAACATCTACAACATCCTGTACCAGTACTTTCCACAGTGAGTCAATCCCTACTTCCTCTTTTGACGCCCATCCATCATCCGTGTATCGAAACCTTAGACTGATCAACATCTGACATGTATTGGATGCATCATCCAGGTCGAACTGAATCATGTAGCAGAGCAGCTTCTTCAAGCGCCGGTGCCGATGCCTCCAGTGCCAATGCCCCAGTTCGTCCGCTTGCTGCCGGTGCCAACGACCATGACGGTGGCTTGCCTCACGAACCCGAGCACCGCCCATGGTGGACGAAACACGCCAATAAAGTTGAAAGACTTCTCGGACAACAACCCGATCCTCTCCAATGTTCTTGGCAGCAGAATCCTTGCCCTCATTGCACTGCCTTACTTCTTCAAGAGGAATCGTCCGGGTTTTGTTGCCAACATGGAAGCAACGTCGAAGACCCTCTGCCCGGACTTCCACCGTTCCTTCAGTCGATCGAACTCCATGTCCTATCTGGACGCCTTTCTCTGCAGCTCAACCAGGCCGTCCACTTTGCAGCACAAGGCTACACAAATCGTCGGATCACGTTCCCTGGTCCTGCAGCGATGGCAATTCAAGGTTCAATCTTCCATCGCCTCCTTCCCGCCGATCGACACCTCTCACCCCTCAATCTCTTTCTCTGGAATCCCGATGGCCAACTTCAGTTCGGGGGGAACGACATGCCTCCCACTTGGATCCCCGAATTACGCGAAGAGCTTTTCGAGGTCAATCCTCTCACGCATCAATTCGAACTCTTAACGGACGTCCTTCCAGAAGTCGAATCAGCAACTCTCGAACTCCGAGAGCAGGGTCCGGCAAATGAAGTTGCAGGTATCCTTCACTTTGGAGCTCCAGCGAGACGAGATCCTCGATCTGTATACGTCAATCTTCGGGAACGTGATGGACCTGTTCGTCTTACTGCGGACAATCCCTTCTATGACGCGCTGGCGTATCCCGTCCTCTTTCCTCACGGCACAAGAACTTACTTAGGTCGAGGAAAAACCATCAGGAAGCTCGCCCGCTTTTACCTCTTGACCGAACCAAGATTCCGAAACTGGCGCGTTTCGAATCTATACGTGCTCGACGTCGTGTGTCGCATCGAGGAAGATCGACTTCGCTTCATCACGGATAGCATCGCCGCGAATCAGAATCATAACCGACTGGCAGCCGAGCCACACGAAGTTGCCGAGCTGGACCCAAACGAAGACGACATGCCAGATCGGACACCCAACGCCGCCCTGCCTTCCTCTTTTGTAGGTTCACGCGCCTATCGTGCCGAACATGTCGCAGATGCCCTTGCTCTTGCCACACGGTTTCGAAAACCCCAGGGAATGGTCACCGTTACAACCAACCCTGATTGGCCAGAGCTGAAGTCTATGCTGAGAAGTGAAGCAGCCAGAGTGCCACTGCTATTGCTGCTATCACCGTACGGGTCTTTAACCAACGTCTACAAAAGTTCATTGCCAACTTTAAGCGACTCTTCGGCAAATTTCTGTACATCATCCAAGTGATCGAGTTTCAGAAACGGGGGCTTCCGCACTCCCACATTGTCTTCGCTGTAAGTCTATCCACACCATCGAAGCTCAGTGCACTCATAACTCATCCTATGAATGTTCTTAGGTGGAACCTGAACTTCCCATCGCTGCCATCGACCTCATCGTTTCGGGAGAAGTGCCACCAGAAACCAGTCCACGTCTGCGGGAGTTGGTCTTAAAGTTCATGGTCCATCCCGACACTCACCTCTTCAACCGCGATGGCTCCCTAAACGATCGCTCTCGCTGCCAGAAGGACGGAAAGTGTGCTTTCGGCTTTCCTCAACCACTCTCCGATCACACATATGTGGACCCCAATACGCATCGAGTGATATACCGCCGCCGCCACGAGGGAGATCGCATGATCGCCCAATACTGTCCCGCCTTGCTCCTCCTCTGGAATGGCCATTGTCATATCGACTTAGCCATGTCCGCCCATACGTTTGTGTATATGTTCAAATACATCAGCAAGGGCCCCGACTACACGCACTACCGCATCAGACCCGACGCTCAGGACCCGCAAAACATGGAGCAGGCAGCACAAGCGGCTGCAGACGATTACATTCAGGCGCGATACCTCTCGGCAACGGAGGCTACGTGGCGGATCTTTGGACTGCATCTTACATCCAAAACTCCAACCGTGATCCGCCTTGCTGTACATGAAAGTCAGAGGAATATCGCACGTTTTCAGGGTCAGCGAGGTCCGGGATCGAATGCAAGCTCCCTGCTACGATACCTCCTGCGTCCACACCATTTCCACAACTTCACCTACGTCGACTACTTCGAGAAAGTCACCTTTCGAAGAGCGGCCGACAACGAGATCGAGACCCCTGCGTCACTTCCGCCTCACGAGTATCTGGAACGTACCGAGGATGGACTACACTTTCGTCAACAGGTGGTCCGCCTTCGCGTATCGGGGAAAGGCATCGCGCGCATCAAGACCGTACGGCCTTCAGCCGGCGACGTTTTCTACATCAGACGAATTCTACTTCATCGACCAGTCTCCAGCTGGATCGACATGAGGACATCCGTTGACGGCCTCATCCATGCCAGTTGTCGAGATGCTGCATTGCACGACGGGTTGGTTGCTGCAGACGACGAACCTAACCAGGCGCTTCAGGAAGCCACACAAATGCACCAATCTCCCGCCGATCTTCGCTTTCTACTTGGTCTTCTAATCTACGAAGGCGCTCTGAACCCCAGACAACTCTGGATCAATCACAAAGAAGCCCTCTCCAGAGACTTCCTTCCCCTCATCCACCCTTCTCTCCAAGACGCGCCTCCACAGGATCAAACAGCGGCCGAACAAGCTACACTGGACGCCATCGATCGCGTGTTATCCACGTTTGGTCTTTCCAACGCATCAGTGGGCCTTCCTCCGGCATCTGCTAGGCCTCCGATGATCGAAGACGAACTCGCGTTCTTTGCTCCCATTCGACATCGTCTACGTCATTCCGCTGCTGAACAACGGTCTCAGTTCTCTATACATCAGCATAACATCCGTGAACAAATCCTCGCATCAATCTTCTACAATCCAGAAGTCCCTCATAGTCGCCTTCATCTCATCCAGGGTCGTGCCGGTCGTGGAAAAACATTTGTCATCAAAGCAATTATCGACGAACTGAGAGGCAATGGCCATGCCTTAGCAGTATGTGGAGCCACAGGACTTTCTGCCTCTGCTTTTACCCGCGGATCTACAGTACACAAGTGCTTTGGAGTTCCCGTCAAGGAAGACGAAGACGATGGACTTCCTCTAGAGTGCCTCCTGCCCCTGAACTCCAGACGAGCTCAATACATCAAAGACTGCATTGCCATCGTAATCGACGAGATCTGGGCACTACCATGTACAGTCATTGACGCTGTCGATCGATGGCTACGGAAACTGACGGACGATGATTCCCCATACGGTGGAAAGTGTGTCATCGCCGTCGGTGATCCCCGTCAAACCGCTCCAGTTACCAAGGAAAACTCTAGACAGTCCACTATCGACGCTTCTTTCCTCTCTTCACATCTTTTTCCATCGTTCCAGCTCCACGAACTCGAGGCCGCTCAAAGACAAGCTGGCGATCCAGAATTTGCAGCCTGGGTAGACAACATCGGAGACGACCACACCTGCAATCCCGTTCTGATCGATGACATGTTTGTTGTTGATATACATACCCTAGCCAGTGGCTACCTCGGGTACTCACCTGTGTGACTGAGAGATACCACGAGGATCACCCGTCTTCTTCCTGGGATGCAAACTTGCGCACGACAGGGCTAAGGACAGCAGCAATGATAGTTGTTAAATTTTAGGAGAAAGGGTGAAGTAAAAGATTGGCTAAGTGCTTGAACACTGGAGCGGAGTTTGAAAATATTGTGTGAGAAAAAGGAGAAAATAAAGTGGAGGAGTTTGGTCACGTGATAAGTTGGTCCAATTACGGATCGGTAATCGGAGGAAGGTCACGTGATGAGTTGATCCAATTACGGATCGGTAAGTGAAGTCCCTCGAGACCCGAGTCTCAAATTGAGACGCCAAGAGGGGTTACTCCCACCAAGCAACCGAAGAGCTGGTTGCACTCTGATACTACAACACTCCCTCTCAACCAGCGCGAGGTGTCCCGTTGGTGTGGAGGTCGATCAGGCCAAGCGAGGTCCGATGCTTGACGAGAACGTGAGCTGGAGTAGCCTTGGTGAAGATGTCTGCAAGCTGATCGGAGGTCCCGATGTATTCAAGCTTGAGAGCGCCTTCTTCTACCTGCCACCTGATGAAGTGGTAGCGTAGGCCAATGTGCTTGGTTCGCCGATGCCAGCCGGGATTCTGCGCGAGGGCCAGCGATCCCTGATTGTCCCCGTTCAGCAGGATGCTGACTGTGTCGGGGCTGACCTGATCGTATGCTAGGACAGCTGTACGAAGCCAGATGGCATCCTTGGCCGCTTCGGTAAGAGCAACGTACTCTGACTCCACCGAAGAAAGGGAGACGCACTGTTGGCGGAGAGAACCCCAGCTGACAGTGGCTCCGTAAAGCTTGAAGACGTATCCGGACTGGGATTTACGATCTTCAACGTTGCCAGCCCAATCCGCGTCCGAATAGCCGACGAGCTCGGGCTCGCCGTCGACCTTGACGGGAGCTAGGACAAGAGCAAAGTCCCGAGTTGCTTTAGCGTATCGAAGCATACGCAGTGCATACTTGAGATGCTCCTCCGTGGGAGCACTGCAGAAACGCGAGAGAGCGCTAACGCCGAA
The DNA here is from genome assembly GCA_001689995.1 of Tilletia indica. Lineage (NCBI taxonomy): Eukaryota > Fungi > Basidiomycota > Exobasidiomycetes > Tilletiales > Tilletiaceae > Tilletia > Tilletia indica. The sequence goes on along the minus strand of MAPW01000048.1, from coordinate 174,614 downwards.
AGCGAAGTCCAGACGGGTGCAGAGATAGAGCCACATCAGAGACCCGATCAGGGCCTGATAGTACCCAATCTTGTCTCCCTTGAGGAAGACTCCCTCTGGAACGAGCTTCGTTCCCACTGCAATAGGGGTCGACTCTGGACGACAATCTTTCATGCCAAAGCGCTCCAGGACGGTGTCGATGTAGTGACCTTGGCTTAGGGCATAGCCATGGTCAAGCTTTTGGATCTTGACTCCTAGGACAGAGCTGACGGCACCGATGTCCGTCATCTTGTACGAGGCCTTCAGGCCGTTGCGTACAGAGTCGATGATCTTCTGAGTCTTCCCCGCGATGAGGAAGTCGTCAACGTAGACGAAGACGATAGTGCGCGAGCCGTCCGGCTCAATACGCACAAAGATGCCCCAGTCGGCATCGCTGTGGGTAAAGTCGAGCGCCGAGAGTTTGGCGACGACATCGAGCCACCACAAGCGAGCGGACTGCTTGAAACCGTAGAGGCCCTTCCGGACAAGCAGCCCAGTTGCCTTGGGATCCTGCTGTTCCCATCCCTCAGGAAAGCTGATATAGAGAACGCGATCCATATCGGGATTGAGGAAGGCCGTCTCTGCATCCATCTGCCAGATGAGCAGACCATGGACGACGGCCTCGACGAAGAAAATCCTCATGCTCGTCATCCTACCGACGGGAGCATAGGTCTCGTCATAGTCGATGCCGTAGCGTTGTGTGAAGCCACGGCCGACCAGACGAGCCTTGTGCTTGAGGAAGTTGCCATCGGCATCTCGCTTCGTCTTGCAGACCCACTTGGTGGAGACCACCTTGGCGCCGGGAGGGAGGACCACCTCCTCGAGCGTCTTGTTGTTGATGAGCGATGTGAGCTCACTTTCGAAAGCTTTTGCCCATTCACGTCGCTCAGGACTTGACATGGCCTCGCCATAACTAGCGGGGTCATTGTCCACGACCAGTATCTTGCACAGGAAGCCCTCTGATTCCTGGAAGAGGGTCGTGTAGGACTCGTGGAAACGAGCGGACCGATGACCACGGCCAGGACGAGTGGACCGTCGAACGCCTTGAGCCTGAATGACAGGGACGTTGACTGGTACCTGAATCCCCTCCTCGGGCTCACGGCGTTTCCGGCCACGAGGAACGATGGGGAGATCGATGGCTGCTTCGTCGAGGTCCGAGTCAGCGTCGCTGATATCGTCGAACTCCTCGTCGGACTCGGGGAGGTCTGCCGACGTGGCCTCGACTGGAAACTCTACGGCATCGGAGGGAACATCAATCTCGGACACCTTGTTCGAGAGCTTAGGGCCAAACGAAACGTTACGGGAGAAGATGATCTTCCCTGTCGTCTCATTGAAGACCCCCCAGCCACTTCGGTCGGTGGGCCAACTGACCATGGTTCCCCTCCAGGCCTTTGGGGTGGTCAGGTTGGACTTGGTGCGGTCGGCGGCCGGAACATGAACCCAGCATGGAGAACCAAATGCCTGAGCCTTGCCGAGGGAGGGCTTGCGCTTGTGCACAAGTTCCCAAACCGTACGACCGTCTTCCAACATGGTGAGCTTCATGAGCAACACCGCTGCGAATAGAATCGCATGACCCCACCACTGAACCGCCATGCCACTGCTGTGAAGCATGGCCGCCGTCATCTCCTTCAGAGTACGGTTCTTGCGCTCAGCCACGCCGTTGAGCTCCGGCGTGTGTGGGGTGGTGATGTGGTGGAGGATGCCTTGAGAGGCAGTCCAAGCAGACATGTGCTTGTTGACGTACTCCCCTCCACCATCGGTGCGGATAACTTGCACCTTGTTGCCGAAAACCCGCTCGGCAACCTTGACGAATTCCACCAGACGGTGGAAGACTTCAGCCTTCGAACGAAGTAGGTCTACCTTCGTCCACTTGCTGTACTCGTCGATGAACGTCGCGTAGTACCGAAAGCCGCCAAAGCAGGCTACCAAGGGACCGGCAACGTCAGTGACGATGATTTCGCCCGGAGCAGTCGCGGGGAGAGGGCTGTCATTGAACGGACGACGAGTAGCCTTGGTAGCTTCGCAGCTGTCGCACCAAGGCTTGTCGTCCAGCAGGCCGGGCACGGAAGGGAGGTGACCGGACTTCACCAGCTTCTTGATCGTGCTGAAGGCCAGATGGCCCAGGCGGACATGGATGTCGAGAGCGGGACTGCTCTTGACGTCCTGAGCTGGAGCGAGATGGGACGTCGCGGGTGCTGAGGTAGCCAAAGGCTCGACCTGCAGCATGAGCCAGCGAGCTCGACCGCGCTTCGTTAATGACATACGCCAAGACGGATGATCCCTGTGCTGGAGGAAGGCGGTGTCGTCGGACTCAACGACCTTGATCCAGCCACGCTCACGGAGTAGCTCCTCAGAGAGGAGATTGACTCCAGCGCCGGGCAAAAGGACAACACCCTGAAAGGTGATGCGCCGGCCCGAGGCCAGAAAACCAGTCACATCTCCGATTTGATCGGAGGCCTGTCTGGAACCGACAGTCTTGAACGACAAGGGCTTGCCAGTTTTTCGAACGTTGATCAGAACATCAGCCCTGTCAACGATGTGCTGTGAAGCACCTGAGTCGACCATGAAAGGTACCAGGGTCGACGAGGAGGAGGCAGCGAGAACGTCGGTGTCGGGCTCAAAGAAAGCACCGAGCATCGAATCTGCATCTGGATAAGCTGCATAGGCGGCCGCAGACTTGCCCTTACCCTTGCCAGAAGAGGACTTTCGTGGCTTAGGACAGTCAGGCGACGCGTGCCCGGGCTGATGGCAGTTCCAGCAGATTACCTCTCCAGGCCCGTGCTGACTGGCTACCGGACAGTCGGGCCGAATATGGTCCCGTTCACCGCATCCATAGCAGAGAAGGCGCTTTCCGCCTTGCGAAGGACTAGGCCCGCTGCCGCCACCAGTAGCCCTTGACGTCGAGGGGGATGGCGTAGGGTAGGACTTTCCCTTGCCTCGTCCTCGACTAGATCCAGGCTTGCCACCTCTGGCGATCTTGGCGGCTCCCTTGATCTTGAGAGGGGTCCGGATGGCAGCCATAGCCATGGCATCAACCGAGCGTTGCGCCGAGGACTTGCGCTCCGCGTTTTCCTCGTTGTAGAGGCGGACAAAGGCGAGAAAGGTCTGGTCAGGCTTGTCCAGCGTCCTCCACTCCAACCGGACGCACTTGAGGCTGTGGGGGAGAGTGTCAATAAACCGATTGCACTTCTCTCGGTCATTCTGACCCCAGGGAAGACCTGCAGCATCAGCTTCGGCCACAAGCTCCATGAAGCTATTCAGATGCTCGGTCATATCGCCTTCGTCCGTGAGGTTGAGGCACAACAGTTTCCTGTTGATAGTTGCCCGATGATCGGGCGTGGTGAGGTTGTTGAGGTCGCTGAGGAGCTCCCACATGCCTGCCGCCGAGGAAATGTTGCGGATCATGCCCGAGTAGGCGCCGCCAACAGTCCTGCGGATAAGTGACATCGCCTTGGCGTCACGGTCCTTCCAGGACTCGACAAGGCGGTGGTCTGAGGAGGTTGCATTGGGCGGGAGCGTAGGACGTTGCTCCTGCCCGCGAACAATCTCGATGGCGCGAACGCCGACCAGGACTGGTTCAAGGGCTTCACGCCACTTGAAGAATGTCTCCACGCTGCTGCAGATTGGAACAGTAGCGACGGTGGAAGAAGAGTTGCCGTCGTCGGCATGATTGACGTAGGCGAAGGCCATTTTTTTTTTTTTTTTTTTTTGTGGAAAAAGAAAAAAAAATTGGAAAAAAAAAAGAAAAGAAAAAGTCCGTTCGTTTACGTATCCGTAATTGAACTGAAAGGGAAAAAGAGGACCAAAAATGAAGGGGAAAAATTCAAAAAGTTAATTTTTGGGAAAAATTAATTTTCGGAGGTCGAGCAGCACGGAGAACCTGAGCTGAAATGTATCCGCCGAGAGGAACAGGGCGGAAAGGGTTGGGACGCGGAAGGTCTTCTGAGTAGGACGACTGGTTGACTATTTTACTGTCGGAAGGTGAACCGAGGAGAACCAGGGAAAAAACCAAAGGGCGAAGACGGAAACCGAGACCGCTGTGTGACGCCTGTGTGATGGTGAACCGAGGAGAACCAGGGGAACAACCAAAGGACGAGGACGAGGACCGAGGCAGTCGAAGTGCACCAGTGACCAGTGTGATCCGCGGAGAACCAGCGGTGTCACCGAAAGGACAAGGTGAGGACGAGGAAGCGCCGAAGGGTGAGCAGCGAAGTGGAGAACCAGCAGCGCAGTAGCACCCGATGGTGAGGGCAAGGGCAGAGAACCAAATCGCAGATGCGCGGAGGAGGACCACCAGCAGCAGCGGAGAGCGAAACGTTGGTCGAGATGGGCGATGGAGAACCAGAGCGACACCAGAGCGCCAGAGCGCAGAAGAGGGAAACGCGGAAGAGGACCGAACGCGGTACCGGAAGGACGTGAGAGATGGCGCAAAGTGTGCCGTGAGGACCAGCAGCAGCACCGAGAGGAAAGGACGGAGGACCAAAGAAAAGTAGGAAGAAGGAAAGGGGAAGAGCTAGGTCAGACTCTTAATCTGTTGTTGATATACATACCCTAGCCAGTGGCTACCTCGGGTACTCACCTGTGTGACTGAGAGATACCACGAGGATCACCCGTCTTCTTCCTGGGATGCAAACTTGCGCACGACAGGGCTAAGGACAGCAGCAATGATAGTTGTTAAATTTTAGGAGAAAGGGTGAAGTAAAAGATTGGCTAAGTGCTTGAACACTGGAGCGGAGTTTGAAAATATTGTGTGAGAAAAAGGAGAAAATAAAGTGGAGGAGTTTGGTCACGTGATAAGTTGGTCCAATTACGGATCGGTAATCGGAGGAAGGTCACGTGATGAGTTGATCCAATTACGGATCGGTAAGTGAAGTCCCTCGAGACCCGAGTCTCAAATTGAGACGCCAAGAGGGGTTACTCCCACCAAGCAACCGAAGAGCTGGTTGCACTCTGATACTACAACAATGTTGGCCTCCATACCAACACATCCAGACGCTATGGCGTTCCTATTTCCCCCCGAAGTTCTGGCTATCCCATCAGAGGCAGTCAAACGATGCTTTCTGACTCCACTAAATGTCAACGTCGACAAATTTAACCACTTGGTCCTCCATGTTCTTCCAGGACAAATTCGTAAGTGCCAACCTGCTCCTCACTGAACCTCATCGGAACCCATTCCTTGACCTTTTCTTCCTTTGCAGACTACAGATACGCGACAGATGTAATCAGAGGATCGCACGACGCTACCCAGCCTCAGAACGAAGAAGTCATTGCAGCAACACTCGAGACCCTCGCCCTCCTCCCTCATCCCGGCGTACCAGACCACGACCTCGGACTGAAGGAAGGCCAGCTTTGCTCCCTCATGAGAAACATCAGCGTCGAAAAAGGGTTGGTGAAGCATGCGAGAGTTGCTGTCACTCGGATCAACGCAGCTAGCATCGGTGTTCGCCTTCTCTCCACTGGAGGCACCCATGCCATCCCTCGCATTGGGTTCGAGTTTACCCCAATCGGAAGCCCATTCAAGATCCTTCGCCGCCAGTTTCCGCTTCGACCCGCATACGCCGCAACGTTTCACAGCTGCCAGGGCCTCACCCTCGATCGCACCGTAGTCGACTTTACCATTCCCATCTTTGCCCATGGTCAGCGATACGCATGTCTTTCGCGTACTCGGCGTCGTCAGGACATCCGCGCATACCTCCCCCTCCAAACTCCCTCGACAGTGAACAATATTGTCTACAAAGAGTTTGTTACCTTACACTTCGAGTAGTCGATTAGAGCAAGTCATCAACCTCCATTCCATTTCATCCCAGTCCCCAGAGCATCCAAACTCAACCCTCTCAACCATCATCTCATCCACCCCACCATTCCGTTGTGCTTAGGACGCTCCAACCATGCAGAAAACTGCCAAGGCAGCAACCACTAACCACATTTCCACATATCACATACCTCTACCGTATCCATCTGCACAAGGAACACAATAACCACGAAGCTTCTCATCTGCCACTACCTCCGAACCATCCCCATCTCTTCATCTCTTCAAGTCTCATCTCATACGTTCCCCAACGAATCGCAATCTTCTCCGAGCGATCACCGCTCTCTACAGAACTCCTACATTCTGCTGACCACTTCATCCTCAGTCATCTATAAAAAGCACCGACCGTCAACACTCAATCTGTTTCCCTCCGTTTCCTACAGCTCTTCACCCCATCTCCTCCTTTACTCCGCTTCTCCTTCTTCTTCCTCCCACAACCAACCGCATCATTCCACATTCCACTTAAATCGTACGTCCGTACGCCTACCCGTTCAACGCCTACTCCTGCAAGAATTCACCATGGACAAGCTCCTTTTCGCCACTCTGGACGGCACAGTCCAGATCAACTCCGTCACCAGAGACAAGAGGCTCTACAAGTTCGAGGGCATGGTGAGCTCACATCACTATCATGCGTCCAAACGTCAAACAGTATCCCTCACTCACTCAATTTCTTCCCTCTGACCTCTCTTCAGATTGCCCTTCCCAACACGGACGAAGAGCTGATCGTCTGCGGTACCATCTACAACACGAACGAAGTCACCATTGGAACTCTGAAAATGCCGGCAATCCTCAACGTCAGCGGTAAGCCGCTTCTTGCCCTCTCCTAACACCACCGTCCACAATAGCACACACTGACATCAACGTTCTCTAACTCTCTTCCACCCCTTCACCTCAGCCGGCATCATCTTCAACGCCAAGCCCGTCCTCCACGTCCACAATTACCATCTTCGAGCCAACGGAGACGACCCCGCAACTGATATCAACCCTCCCAACATCCACGGAGTCATGCAGATCCTGTCGAAGGACCCGGTCTCAAAGCAATACAAAGCAAAAGTACGCACCTACGACCGTGAAGTAAGTGTCCTACATCCCCTTCCCCCACCTCTCCGAATCTCCCAACCCTCTTCTACACAATCTAATCAACTCCATTCTTTCCCTACATTCTTTCCCTACCTTCTCAGTCCACCAACAAGATTGAGTCTACGTTCACCATGTGGCGAGGACGCGAGCACCTTAAGAATGTCCCATACGCAGAGGAAGGATCGATCATGACGTTCGTAGCTCAAGTCCATTCTCAAGAACCAGTCTCATCCGTCATCAAACTCGACCTCCTCGACTCTACGTGGACCTCTGCACCATCTTCACCTCCTAACGGCTCTCCTTCGTCCACTACATCCCCAGGTCGCATGAAGCGCCGCCGTATTCAAGCCATCAACAACCCCGTCCACACTCCCTCTCCCTCCGCTCCAATCTCCAACCCAGGTCCTTCTTCCGTCGCAGGGCCTTCCCACACCCCTGCTAATTGACTTCTACCTGTACCTACATCCTCTCAAATCACATTCCTGATTCACTTTCAACCGTTCACTTTTCCTGCACACCACACACCACGCTTAAAGACAAGTTCCAAATTATAACTACATAACCGACTGCTCATACAGTGCTGAACAGCGACCAGCGCAGCGCAGCGCGAACATGAACGTCTTGTTTTTCTTAACCCCTTCTCCCTTTCTTGTCTATCCTTTCTCTCATCTCTCTTGCGAAATTGAATCGTGGATCGTCTTCTCCGTCTTGGGACAACAGATCGATGTGATTATTAAAAGGGCAGTTCACGCGTCGACCAAATTCCATCCGAGAACCGCTCATTCCCGCTCACTTCATCTGAAAACCGCCCAGAACCACCTGGAACTGGCGGTCGAAAGATGAAATCGGATGAACTGGGCGGGTGCTTTTTGACCCGCTCATTTATAGTGACCTTGACTGAAGATCAAGAGTCTTCCCCAGACTTCTGTGACCCTCGAAAAGAGACTAGAAGCGCAGTGAATCGGCCACTTGTGCGAGGCAACATCAGGGTGGCTGCGCCACCCTTCAATTGCCCCCGAGAACTAACTTTGGACTATGGTCTGTGATGCTTTGTGGTAATTCTGTACTTGCTGTGGTAACTGGTGATGCATTGTCAATTGTCTTTCTTGTCGGGACGACAAGGCCTGCAGTAAGAAAAACCAAGGACAAAAAAAAGGAAAAAACGACACCTCTGTGTAAATACACTGGTGGATGTGAATGCATTCACCATAACTTGCAGAAGAAGCAACATCAGGGTGGCTGCGCCACCCTTCAATTGCCCCCGAGAAGTGATTGTGATGCTTTGTGGTATTTCTGATTTTGCTCTCGTCACTGGTGGTTCTTTGTGCGATTGCACCTTGTCGGGCCGACAAGGTCGGCCATGAGAAAACCAAAAAAAAAAAAAAAAAAAAAAAAAACCCGACACCTCTGATGGGTGTGGATGCATCCACCACAACTTCTTTCTACACATCATAAACGACAAACATGACGTGACAGTAGGATACCTCTTCCAATCGCCTTGCTTTCACACTTTTCTGTCTAGAAATTGAATGTGTTGGTGAAGATATTTGCTTGCTGTGAAGTTCACCCAGGTATTGTGAGTGGTGAGCGGTGAGTGGTGCTGCGCTTGCAGACCTCGGAGCCTTAATTTTCATAGAACCACAGCTTGAACCAAAACTTTTGCCTGTGGATGCATTCACCATAACACCTTTGCTCACAACACAAGGCAGTCTGAAATTCGGCATGGTGCTACTCTCTGTGCATATAAAGTTTGAGCACCTGTCCGCATCGAAAAAAAATGTTTGGTGAAGAGTTAGTATTGCTATCTATTTTGATTTGTTGCTGAAGATGTGTGGTGGGAGAGTTATCGTTGCGCAACGACAGTTGAAGCTCGGCCGAGGAAGGCCCCCTCCCCAACGGCAACGACACAACATTGGGATACTGGGATGGGAAGGAAACAACGAAACAAAGGGAAAGTTCGGGACAGTAACAGGACGGCCAAGCTTGAAAGATTCATTCAGTGCCGGAAACACGGTTCATCGAAAGAAAAAGGTAGTCAGTAAGAAATTGTCGTGAATGAGCCTCGGCCGAGATCTGAAAACGGGTTCTATAACCCCAAACTATAAGTCTGGGGAATGCTCAGTTGCTCTCAGATCCGCCCATCCACGCTGGGAACCGCTCAGATCCGCTCCGATGCTACGAAATCAAATGGACAGTAAATACTTGAGAGTGGGAGAACTATACATGCGATTGCGACAACGGACAAGGGGAACTCGGGATTGCAGTTTGCACTTCGTACTACCTGTCGTAAAGTAAAGACCCCAGAGAGAGTAAAGACTGTTCCATGAGGTGTAGACTGGCAAGCTGCAGTGATTGAGTTATGAGGGCATGACAGGATGTCGGCAGTCGGGGTGGCGCCGCGGCGAACCGAAGGAAGGCGCGGGAAAATGGATGGTTGCACAGATATTCCAGCCCGCGCGTCTTGCAACGTTGCCAGAATGAGGAGACCGAGTTGAAACCTAAGATTATGCCTGCTGGTGTCAATGCTGATGACTGATGAGGGACTTGCAAAAACCACATGCATGATGCAAGCTGAGCCAGCAGAAAAATGAAGAATAGTGGATCAACGAAACGCGGACTCTCGAGTCTCGACCTCGGTGCACGGGTACTCACGGCAAGTGGTTAGTATGAGCCGATGCCGAGTCGCCAAGTGCCAAAGATGAAGCCTGAAAATGAGAGAGAGGGGAGCGGCCCAAAGACCAGCAGGACCTGAGGCCAAGGAGCAAAGATGAGAGAAGGACTCGAGCGGTTGCGATTAAGGATTACTGTATATGTGGAGAAGGAAAGGATGAGAAGAGAGGGTCAGAGAGCTGGGTTCAATGCGGAGCAAGACGACGAGCTTACATATTACTAATGGAGGCCTGTAGGGAAGCAGAGCTAGGAGACTAGGAAGGACCAATTTTCAACGGTAAAGCCTCCAAGGGGCTCCAAGCTGGGCGACCGCGTACGCAGAATGCGGATGTGGGCCTCGGACAGTCGGCCCTGTTGCTGATGACTGATAATAAATAATCATTAGGCGATGGGCGACGACACTAGAAGTGGGAAACTGGGAACTGGGATCATGGAAGTAGAAAAGTAAGTATGTACAGGAGTGGCGCCGTGCGTGCCGGGTACTAGGTCAGAAGACTGAGAGCGAAAGAGGAGGAGAAGAAAAAACGATACTCAACTCAACGTAACAACCATTGTGTGTGGGTGTTCTGCACTTCCTGGCGCTTGGGAGTGGCAGTTCGAACGCGCGGCCTGGGGCGGAAAGAAAACTCTTGTGCGGGAGCCGGGAATGGGAAAAAAAGGTGCAGACACAGTGAGACTGTAGAATAACAGTGAACAGATCAAAAGGGTGAGATCAGCGAAAGGAGCAGAGCTGCTCCGTGTAAGAAGCGAAGCGCAAGAGGCGGGAAGCAGGATACTCAGCTGTAACGAAGGGAAGCGAAGGACTGCTGCTACCTTGGTCCTTGGAGGTACGAATGGGACTTTGATGTGGTGTGATGGTGGTGGATGCCTTGGCGTTCAGGGACAGGAAGCCAGGAAGAAGAAGAAAAAATCCTCGGCGTTTGAACTTTGAAGTTTGAACTTTGAAGGGATCCGAGAGGCGGTGAAGGAAAAGCCGTGACAAAAACTGGGAGGAGACTGGAGAAGATGGGGAGAGAAAAGAAGGGAAGGGACAGAGGGAGGGAGGGCGACGGCAGTTAATCCTGACAAGATCGGCACTATCGAGAGGCTCACTTCTGATATCGACTGTCCAGTACGCTGTCCGGTTCCGCCTGAATGCGATATGGCGGCGAAGAAAGGCAAACGCGCCGCGGAGAAGACGTCTGGGACGTGGCAGTGGACTCGAGAACAAGAGGAGGCCATTTGTACCTGGCTCGCAAAACCTGGACGAGATGGTAATGCCAACGGAGGGGCAAGGTCGTATAACAAGAACAAGACGATGGCCTGTCAGCAGATGCTTGACGAGCTGAAGGAGGACGACGCGCTTGAGGTCAACGGTCTTGCAAAAGAGCAGCTTGTCAACAAAGTCTCCAAGATGATATCCACTTACAAGAAACATCTTGACACGCTCGAGAACGCTACGGGCGGTGGGGTCGGGAAGAAGCTTCTGCGCGAGGATCATGACGAGAATGATTGGACTTGGGACAAGCAAGGGAAGGGGAAGACCAACGAGAAAAAAGAATCCATCAAAGGTGAGTAGATCAGCGCACTCGGGTATCAGCGTCAGGGATCGAGTCGAGAGAGATCTTGGAGGAGTATGTTAGCTGCCAATTCAGATGCTGAACATGGTTTCTAATCCCGATTCCAACCCATTCACCGCTGCAGCCTATCTCAATCGAGCTTGTCCGTACTACTACGCCATGGACAACATCCTGGGAGACAATGCCAACGTGAAGCCTCCAAATCTGAAGGAGGGAGGAGCTCGAAACCAGCTCCAACTTCCGAAACTCACGCCTGGACAGAAGAAGACCAAGGCGACCAAGAAGGGAAAAGAGAAGGCTGTAGAGACGGAAGCGGAGGTGGAAGGAGACGAGGATGAAGAAGATGAGAGAGAGGGGGATGGACACGAGGACGAAGAAGAAGAAGGAGTTGATGAGGTCGACGGATCTGGAGCGGATGAGGATAGTGACCTCAGCGAGCTCGAATATGGGGATGATGGAAGTGATTCGGAGGCTGTTCGTCTGTTGGAAGAGGAGGTTGGAGGTCCTTCCGATCACACTGCTGGATTGCTGACCGGAAGCAGGTTCGGATCTACCAGCACAAAAGAAACAGCTGTGGGGTCTAGCAAGGATGGACCGGCGAAGTCAAAATCGACTGGCGACCTGCGATCGAAGAAAAGTCAGCCAGCTACTCGACCGAGCAGGATCCCGATCGTCAAGAGCAAGTCAGCCAAGATTCTCAAGCAGCAACAGTCTCAACAATCTCGTCTCCCAGGCAAACCCGCCACAAGGAAGGAAACTACTGGAGCGCCGAATGTTGCGCAAGCATTGACGAATATGGTCGGTTCGGAGGAGAGGAGGAATGAGATGCGACGTCAGGATGAGCTTCTGGAGAGGGAAAGGAGCGCTGCAGTTGCCGATGCTCTGGAGAAGAGTCGGCTGGCGTTGGAACGAGAGAAGGAAGACAACGCTCGCGACCTCGAACAACGCAAATTGGCTGCCACACAGAGAAAGGAGTCGAACGAGAGGGCCGACCGCAACTTGCAGCACAGCTCGGGACGAGACGAAAGGGAAGAAAATCGGAAGGAGGAGCGGGAAAAGGATCGCCGCGCAGAGCTGCGAAAGGATAAAGAAGCGGAGGAGCGTAGGGAAGAGTCGAGGAGGGAGGAAAAACGACGAGACAAGGAGGAGAGGCGAAGGGAGGGGGAAAGGAATAAGTCTTTTCAGCTGGAGATGGAAGCGAAACGTCAGGAGCGCCAGGATGATAAGCGTCGAGAAGAGAAACGAGACGAGCGGGAACGAGAAGATCGACTGGAGGAAAAGAACAAACGTGAGCGCGAGGAGCGGGAGCGGAACACGATGCGCCCGTACATGTACCCATACCAGCAGGCATCCCACGGCCATTTCATGCCGCCTATGATGCCAACACCTTTCACCTCTCAAACAAACGTACTCCCCCCCCACTACCCTCCCTACTACCCGAATACTGCAGGCTCATACGACCCAATGAATGCTTCTCTTGGTGCGCCAGTCTCGTCAGCGCCGTATCCGTTCCCTCCTGGGATTCCACCTTCGTTCCCTTACGCCGCGTACAACCACGGCTATGTTCCTCAACCAACTCCGACCAGCTTCCATGCTCACGATTATGGGTACCCACCGATTCCTCCTTCTATCCATCCTCACGCATCACCACGCCATCCGACCTTTCCTTCTCATCCTCCGTCTCTACTCCCTCACCATGCGAGATCGAGCACTCCGCTCTCAACGCACGGAGTACCTGTGGAGTTTGTTGTACCGATGGAAGACGGGGCTGGAGAAGAGAGTGGTGGAGGTCGCTGGGAAGAATCAGAATCATGGGAAGACGAACGTCGTTGGAACTAAGCACTTCAAGTCTTCAACCACTCCAGTCTCCAACTCCCCAACCCGTCTTCCTTCCTTCTCAGAATCCCAACTTCCATGCCTCTCCTAGTCTCTTGTCTTCTCATCTTCTCAAACAAAGAACCATCAAAATATGCAGTGTTCAGTCAGCATACATATCAAGTTGATTCGTGACTGGCTATTTCATAGGCTGTACTTGTCAGGCACGGTACATCTTGTGCAGAGCTCGTTCTTTAACCCTTTCTCTCCAGTCACCATTTCCGTCTGGAAGGAAGTTTTCCCCGCCGGCTTCGTCCTCTGCTTCGTCTCCCGAGGCATCTATGTCCTCATCCCAATCGTCCTCGAGCGCAATGAGAATGTTGTGAAGAACAACGCACGCCGTCACATACGTACATGCGATCTCATGTTGATCGTCGCTGAGCAATCGAACACGGAGACCCTTCAGGCATGACCATCTGCCCTTTAGGAGGCCGAATGCATGCTCGATATCAATCCGAACGGAGGATAAAAGCTTGTTGAACCTCTTGTTGACTCGAGCATTTGAATGAGGTCGCTTGTAGGGCGTAACGACCGTGTCGCTGTTGGCGTACGCACTGTCTGCCAAGAGATATTCGCCCTCAGCGAAAAACTGGGCAGGTTGACGATGAGGCGAAGACGATGACCAGGCTCTACTATCGTGAACGGAACCTGGCCATCCAATGAGAACGTAAGTGAAGCGCAGCTTGAAGTCGCACACCGCTGTCAAGTTGAGGGCGTATCTTCGTTTTCTGTTGAAAAACTGGTCTCCATTGAGCTCGCCTCCTGTGATCATTCATCATAAGTATTAAGTATGATGTGAGAACCGGAAAAATCAGCCTTCCTCCGAGAAAGACGAGAAGAAAGCTGCTCACCAGGACGCTCGTAGAGAACAATGTCTGTTCCATCTAGCTTCCCTATCACCCCACGCAGTCCGGATCGGCGATCCGCGTTGCGCGATTCTGCTGCCCTCCTACTTGCATCCGGCCAAGAAACGAAGTCGTCCACGAGAGAAGCGATGACATTAGTCACGCGGCGTACGCAGTTGAGGACGTGACCTTCGGAAGAGCCCCACTGACCGGCCTCCATGCGAATTGAAGAGCCAGTCCCATTTGATCCGAGCCGATGTAGAGCCAAAGAAAGCTGAACTGCGACCGGGGCCTGAGGAGAGCGCACCCCGCCTTTGAAAATGTCGTGATTTTCGATGAGCCCGAGAATGTGTGTGAAGCTTCGTCGACTCATCCTAGTCCACGTACGAAAACGACCCTCATCAAGCTCCGGAAGAGTTTCGTTGATCCATTCTAAAGGTTTTGGCACGGGCAATCGCTCTACCAAGTATCGTTGTTGTTGAAGGTGCGCAGCCTGCGCCCAGAGGAAAAGAGAGAGCCTGGGCTGACGGTCCATCTGCTGCGATTCCTGCGATATTTCTCGCATCCGCTGGATGGCTGCGAGCGCCACGGCCTCTTCTATGAGAGCAGAGCGCGTCCTCGATCTCGAAGTAGCTGGGTTTGGCATCTTCTGAGTTCTGAGATCTGAGATCTGGGTACTGAATTCCACAGTGAGAAACGCGCTTAAAGGAATAAGAAGTTCACGAGGTGTAAGTTGGTCATGAGCGGGATTGAGACGTTCTGGGCGGATCGGGGCGAGCACCAGCGGGAATGAGCGATTCTCGGAGTGATTTTTACGAACGCGTGAACTGCCCTAATATTGCGTTCTATCTTTGCGCGCATGATGGCAGGGATTTCTGATTGCGGGACATCCGTTCGGCCCAGTCGGTCCAGCAGCAAGGTCGCGGGTGGAGCAGGATGATGATCCAAGTGCTTGAGCGAATCCATGAGAGCAGATGTCTTTTCCTCTCGGTCGGGTGGGAAAGGACTACGACGGACCAGCAGTAGCCTCGCCCAACTCTTCCGCGTCCACACTGTCGATGACGGCCAGCTTCGACACCTTCGTGATCGACTTGACGTACGCAAAGAGTATCGACCCAGCATCAACCTTCTCCACATCGAACCGGCTCGCACTCGCTCCTCCTCCTCCTCCTCCCCGCTGAGAAATCTTCTCGAGCGCAGTGATAAGCTCCGACTTGCTGCTCGTAGCACCCGCCCTCATGGATCCAAAATCGACAGGTGGGCTGCTCGGTGGCGAAGGCGTCACCTGCCTCTGCTGCTGCTGGACGAGGCTCTTCAGTACGCCATCCGTCAGCTCCGTCAAGTTCGCAAACTCCGTGCAGTCGAAGTGGGACCAGTCGTTCAAGCTCGCCAGATGTTGTCGATGTGTCTTGTCCATCTACCATTTCCCAATCAAAGCACGAAATCATCAGTACGACGAACAACATGCATATGCTGCAGGGGTGTTCTGCTTCCATGAACTCACCTTCGACGCCTCGTTAAGCACATGCTGAGTGGCTGGCATAAAGCCCTGGCTCTCGTCCTCATCCTCCTCTTGGTCTTCGGCTCCACCGCCAACTCGGCCGGACTTAGGTAGCTCGCCAGTCCCAGTGCAGCCACACTCGAGCAGATCGTGTGAAAGGCACGGAGTGTCGGTATGGAGGCGGAAGATGTCCCGTAACTAAAAGAGGGGAAAGCGCGTTCGGCGAATTAGCACCGAAGGACTCGAGATCCGCTTTCCTGAACGCAGTTCAATACTCACGTCCTCCACAGAGAACCCATCAGAGTCCTTCTTCGTGGCGTTGTAACCACCCTCTTGCTGTGAAAGGTGCAATACCATCAGCTGCGTTGTCGAGTCAAGCAATCGTAGTCTGTGAGGAACACTCACCATCAATGCATCGCTCAAACCGATCTTGCTGAGCTGCCTCAAGAAGATCTTCTCATCCATCTGTGGGCCGGAGGTCGGTTAGAAATTTCACTCCACTCTGAAGACCCATGATGGACTACTCACTGTACCAGATGTGAGCATGCGGTAGATGAAGCATGGCTTCTTCTGACCGTCACGGTGCTGCAGAAGTGACAGATTTCGATCAGCGGAAGTAGCTCGACTGTGTAAGCCTTCATTCGACCCTTACTATTCTGGCCATCGCCTGCCTATCACTCGAGGGATTCCAATCGCTGTCCAGCCTGGGTACAGGAGAGTGGTGATTGTCAGAGAAGGGTGTCTGAGGATGTCGCCAACACATCGGCCAGGGAAAACTTACAGGATAAGTCGGTTGGCTCCGATGAGGTTCAACCCGACACCGCCTGACTTTGCGCTGAGTAGGAAAGCGACTGAGGGGAACGGCATGGGTGAGGTCAGCAATGTAATTGAACTCAATTCCCCAGTGGCATCGTACTCACAGCACTTCGATGCGCTCTGGCGATTACTGAGAAGAGCAAACAGCCATCAGTATCGCAACCGACTTGAAAATGCGCAGGGTCAGATCTCACAAGTCGTTGACGATGTCCATTCGGTCCCTCTGCTTGGTCTTGCCGTCCAATCGGCAGAAGCTGTATCTCTCCTTCCTCAAAACACCTTCCAAGATATCTAGCGTAGTGGTGAAGTTCTATTGGACAACCAAGTTGAGTCAGTCTAGCCGAAAACCATTAGATAGGCAAGTCCCAACTCACTGAGACGAGCACGACCTTGTCCGATGTCTTGTCATAGACATGCTTGAGAATTTTCACCAGTGCGGTCAGCTTGCCTGTAGTATGATGTAAGTCAGCTGTGAGGTTCGCTTAGGTCTTGAAAGCACAGTCTTTCGGGCTCAGAAAACGCACCACTGAGAGTGTAGTCATACGTCAAGGAAGGCGTTGGGAAGAGCTCGAGTGAGTCGCCCAAAATCTGGCGAGTCACAGTCGTTTCGCCAGCTTGATCCACGAGGTCCTTCAAGAGCATCTCGGGCGTGTTGCAGAGTCGACGAAGAATCGCAATGAGAGCAAGGTGCTGGGCGGAGTCGCCATGGATAACATCTGCCACCATCTGCGACTGTAGCACTTTGCGGTAAAGCTGGAGCTGAAGGGGACTTGGTGAGACGTGCACAACGACCTCGCACTTCGGTGGCAGGTACAAGTCGAGAAGGTCCGCGGTCCGTCGCAAGATAAATTGATGAGTGACTTGAGTCAGCTGCAGAGCAAAAAGGGTCAGAAAGCGTTGACATGTCCATGCTTTTCGACGGGACAACCTACTGCTTGGGTTCTGGCCTTCCCCAGCTCGACAGCCTCTTTCGACGCTCCCTTAATGCGGCTCTTCGTGATGGGATCCGCAAACACGCTCTTGAATACGTTCGGCTGGCCCAGATGACCGGGTACGACGAAGTCGAACATCGCAAAGAATTCCAACAGATCGTTCTGAATGGGCGTTCCGGACAAGATGATGCGCTTCTGAGCGTCCAGGCCTTCAAACATCTTGGTCGTCTGCGTCTGCTTCGACTTCAAGCGGTGACCTGATGAACGAGAGTAGTCAGCGCTCGGCCAACAAAACGAAGTGCATTGCCGGGCTCACCTTCGTCGCAGACGATCAGTCCAATCGGAGGCTGAGCTTGCGACAGCGTGTCGATGCAAGTGCGTAGCTGAAGAAGAGGACATGTCAGCGGATCGTACTGAACATCGGGACATCGGAAATGTTCTACTCACTCTCTCGTAGCCGATGATCAGGACTTGATGTGACTTGGAATACGCAAACTTGGCAACGCTGTCCTTCGACTCGCCATCGATGCACATCACGTTGATGGAAGTCCCGGTCCATTTTCGAAACTCGCGTCTCCAATTCTGCAAGTGAAATGATGTCAACCATCCGTGTTCTCAGCGCAGCTTGAGGAGAACACACCTTTACTAGTGTCAGGGGACACACGATCAGAGCTCTGTCGATCGTCCGCGAGTTGGGGGTATAGTAGCAGTTTTGGCCTGAGCATTAGAACCATCAGATCAGCCATTGATCCAGAAGCTCAGTTGTGAGACTGAGGAACACTTACGGAGCAGGGTTGAGATGAGAGCAATGGTTTGAAGTGTCCTGAATATCACCAAAGATAGAAACGTCAGTGCTCGACTCCGCCATATATACTGCGAACATTGATTACTCACTTTCCCAGACCCATCTCATCGGCCAAAATCGCCCCTGTCGCCTGACTGTCGCCGCGCATGCCCATCATGCACTCGTACAGGAAAGTCACTCCTTCTCGCTGATGCGGACGGAGCTGCTTGCTAAGGATTGGGTCGATGACTACATCTATTACCGGAAAGCCCTCTTCCAAGCCACGCATGAAAGGTCAGAAAAGGTCTGCCGGTTCTCACACGAAACTTAACTCACTTTCTGTTGAAAAGTTTCTGGTGCTCTGCATTTGGTTTTGGCATCACTAATGCTCCCTCTGCGTCTGGGTCGAATCTGTGATGCATACGCAGGGTGTCAGCAAGAGAAGAGAGGCAATGATAGACATGAGCAGTGCTTACCTAGGCTTTGGATCTTTTCCCAGACCTGGGTTCATCAATCCACTTGGCCGTATTCCCGAAGGCGATTGCGATCGTCCGGAATCAGTCGGAGTGGCTGTTGGGGCAAAATTTATCAGCGACTTGGGTTTCAAACTTCGTAAACTTGTATCTAGCTCACAGTAAAAAGACTTCGTGGATGCTGCCTTGGACAGCTTCTCATTCAGCAATGCAGCAGGTTGACCAACATCCTTCTTGCTCGTCTTCGGCTTTGCCTTTGGAAACGCCTTGGTTGATGACCTGTCGGCCGCTTCTGAGAGATCGTAGTCGTCATAGTCGGAAAATTCTGACTGATCCGCAGGAGCAGAAGTTGTGCCAGTGGGCCGGGAGACAGCTGGATATATTGGTTGTGGCTTTGGCTTGATGCTTTTAGGCGCAGTGAAGGGTTTGTTCGGCAATGGTGCCAGAGGTGAGCGATGATTTGCAGCTGCTGTTCTTGTGTCCAGTGTGTCGTAGGGCGGGCCCATCAGGAAAACGGCGAGTGAGATCTCGCGATCCAACTGTTGGGGAAGAAGTGGGACTGCTCAGTGACGATCGGAGAAAGCAGAAGATACATGTATGCTTACTTCCACCTCGAAACCAGCAATGCTCAGCTGATCGCCTTCGGAAACACGGGTGCTATAGCAAAATTTAGTGCGAGCAGCAAGGCTGGAGAGATATAACCATTCTGTCAGCAGAGAAAGAAGATCAGAACTTGAATGTCCTTCAGTACTCACTCCCGGTGGGTTTCCAGGCAGCGCAGCGTGCACGAAGATCCGTCCGTGTGAATGATGAGCAACGCATCGCCGTCCCAGGTTTTGTGCTTGCGCGCCTGCGGCTTTCTCCACTGGCAGATGAAGAAGGGCCCGTCGTCGAGCTGACTGGACTTCCGCGGCAAGGTCGGCACCTCAACGCGAGTAGATTTGGTGGGTGATGTTAGGCCCACACGAGGCCCGGATACCTTACGGTTAGCACTGCCCACTGTTTTGGGGTACTGCCGTTGCGGCGCCGGAGTAGTAGAGGCCGCTGCTGATGATCCCGGTCTCGCTGGAAGCTTCGCTTTCGATGATGATGCAAAGACTATCGATCTAGCCGGCGGCGCTTTCGGAGCGTCCATTTCAGCGAAGAGCGCATCGTACATATCCTCCTCAGGGTCGCTATCGTCGTCGTCATCCTCATTCGAGTCTCCATCATCGCTGAGCACGATCTGTCGTGACTTTGGGTGGGCTGCTCTGACGGGCTGGTCTTCGTCATCGTCTGCGTCCCCATGCTTGAGCTTCGGACGCTTCGCCGCTGATTCTGCGCCTGGGTTCCGTCGTGGCATTGGCGGCTGGAACGGACGCCGGACAGATTTGCTGCTAGATGCGTTCATACTGTGCAGCAGTGAGCGTAGGCCTTCACAGTCTTCGATGCTGCGATAGTGAGAGGCTCGTCGTGGTCCCAGGCTGACCGAGATCAACACCGCCGCTGCCAAAAATTATCGCACGTGGGACGCGTCTCCAAATATCACGCGACGCGACGCGCCAGATCCGCCGCACGGTGTTGCGAAGTCGAAACCAACACCTCCCGCCCTTGTGAGAAGCAACGAAGAAAGCACAGACAACCAACTCGGCAACGAATGCAACTATGAACAAGCTCGATCCCAAGGCTTCATATCCAGACAGCGTTCCCGCAGAGGCAGATCGTGTTCTGCGCGCTGCTGCCGTGGATCTCAGCGAGCGAGGACTGAACGGGGCGGCTTGCTGGTGAGCATTTGTTTGAGAGCTACCTCTCTCCAAAGTCTTCCTGTGACATCGCTGAAGCACCTTATCTGACACAGGGCGCTCGAGCTATCAGTCTGCGCACGCAGTGCTGCACATTCGGCTTTGCTTTCCGATGCGAAATCGGCGACTCTCACTTCCACGCCTGCGCGGCGGCCTGTCGAGCTCGGTCGTCTGGGGCATTCAACGCCAGCTGCCGCTGTGTTTGGCGCTGGGGAAGGACGCGCGGGACTCCCCAGACCACCTCCATCCCCTCTTTCGATCAGTCACGTCGCATCCGGTATGGCTGTTGACGTAGATGATTCCGCCTCGGACGCTGGTCAAGTCGACTCGTTCCACGTTCACTTCGCGGCATCTGCGGATACCTCTCACACTGGATCGGCCTTTCCCTCGACGTCGAACATAAGTGAGGCTTCCGACCCCGAATATGCGCTCGCGAAGGTCTACTTCGACGACAAGCAGTATGAGCGATGCGCTGCTTTGCTGAGGAGAGGCCCCAACAATCGGAAGTCGCATTTCCTGCGCTTATATGCCGAATATCTCGTAAGTGCCGGGTTGTCATAATGACGGGTTTTGCACGGCGCTGAAGCATTCTCTTCATGACACAGACGGCGGAGCGACAGGCAGACGAACAGAACCTGCTGATGGCTAGTACGTTACCTCGATGATGTCAACACATTTACAGGTTGATGCTGACATCTTCTTTCTCCAGAAACTCGGAGCACAAGAACAGACCTCGGGGCGATCGCAGAGGCCCGGATTTCCATCTTGGAAGAGCTCATTGATGCAGATGATCCGTTTCTGCTATACCTGTGAGATCATATTGCTCATCCTTGGAAGCGTTCGTAATTGCTTAACGACAGACTCTGTCCACTTTTGCAGGAGGGGAATGATCTTTCGGAAGCTCAATCGCCGTATCGAAGCGATGGATAGCTTGCTGAAAAGCGTGCAGGCATATCCGTACAACTGGAGCGCTTGGCAGGAACTGGGGCATACAATATCTTACGAAGAGGTGTGTTGCTGTGTTGACCACTCCCGCTACTGGCTCGGTTACTGACTTCGGCATGCTCCCAGATCGAACACATTATCGACCTACTTCCTGAATCCTTCATGACCAGTCTCTTCATCGAACGAAATTCCCGAGATGCTCTCAATTCTTCATCTATCAATATTGATCGCATCGATGCGCTCTTGACAACGTTTCCGGACTCTGCCTACCTCATCATGGCGAAGGGACAGAACTACACAATACAGCAAAGTAAGTCATGCTAGAATTCTTGTCGTACATCCCTTGCTGACTCACCCCTTCGCTGCAGAACTCGAGGATGCGGAGAAAGTCTTTGCCCGGGCTTTCGAGCTCGATCCATTCCGAATGGATGGCATCGCAGATTACGCTCACACGCTCTTTGTCCTGGAACGATTCGACAAGTTGGCTGCCCTCTCAGATCAGTTTGCTGAGATGGGACGTGATCATCCGGAAGTCTGCTGTCTAATTGGTATGTGTTTACCCTGATTGACGGCCTGTGCTTTGTTGCTCACTCTCTATTTACCCCCTCGTCAGGCAATTACTACAATCAACGGGGTGACCATCATCGAGCGATCGAGGCTTTCAAGCGTGCTCTGCGCCTGGATATGGGCTGTCTCGCGGCCTGGATCCTCCTCGGACACGAATATCTCGAGCTCAAGAACAGTCATGCTTCAGCAGAGATGTACCGCAGGGCTCTGGGTAAGTCCATCCGTATCGTGAGGGCCAAGTGGGCGACTACTCACGCCATGTCTCGCGCACTCAGATATCTCGCCCAATGACCATCGAGCATGGCATGGTCTCGGTTGCGTGTATGAGCTGAATGGCGCTTGGTCGTACGCTGCACATTACTTCCAAAAGTGTGCCTCAATCAGGTATGTGTAGCCGGAATATCCTTAATCCCTTTTTCTTTGACTAAGTACTATCTGCTCGCTCTCCGTTAGACCCTACGATTCCCGAATGTGGGCATCCCTTGGAGAATGCTACGACCGCCTCGAGCAGACGCAGGACGCAATCTCTTGCTTCAAACGCAATCTGACGTGCCAGACCACTCAAGATGAGATCGTACAGGCAATCCAGAGAATCATCGACCTATATGAGCGCCTCGGACAAGGCGTACCGGCTGCGTGCTGGCATCGACGTATGGTCCAGGTCGTGGACCGAACACTTTCCCGACCAGACGCGCTACCATTGGCTCGCTTCGTACAATCGTATATTGTCGCGGCGCGGTGGGAGATGGGTGACATTGTTCCCTTGGAACTGGAGGCAGAGGCGATCGCGGGGAGTGGAGCGGCGGAAGGTGTGGAGCCTGATGTGGACGAGCAGGGTGGTAGTGGTCGATTCGGCAATTTGGCGCTGGCGGACGAGTACCTGCGGAAAGTTATCAGTGCGAAGACGGAGCTGACCGATCAGGCAGAGAAGCTTTTGCAGCAGTTGGCATACATGCGCGATTGAACCTCACATTATGTACTGTATCCATACCCATATCAGATGCAAAGTCGAGTCAATTACATGGTTGAGGATGTTGATGTTACCGGTTTGAATTGTAGCCGGCGGGGGTGGCGAGGTCGACCGAGTCGTGGTGGCCGACTCTTGCACTTGACCTCCAACTCCTCCCACAAACCACGCTCCCAAACTACCTGCCCTAGCTGCACTCCTGCTTCTGAGTTCTGCTCTCCGGAACTTGAGAGTCTTAGCGAGTATCGATCTTCTTGTCGCTCTCCACCAACTGCACATTGACCCAAGCGTGTGAGAGACCAACAGGCCGACTCCACCGAAATCACTGGAACC
The DNA here is from genome assembly GCA_001689995.1 of Tilletia indica. Classification (NCBI taxonomy): domain Eukaryota; kingdom Fungi; phylum Basidiomycota; class Exobasidiomycetes; order Tilletiales; family Tilletiaceae; genus Tilletia; species Tilletia indica. The sequence continues at coordinate 151,659 of MAPW01000048.1, read as the reverse complement.
ATCTGAAAAAAGACACACCAGCCTCTTCAACTCATTCAAACATGTCCTTACCGAGAAGAATGGCCAGAGTCGCTGGCGACATCGGTACCGCAACGGGCGGGTCCAATCCCAGTCCCTCGACCCTCCGCCGTCTAATGAAAGAATGGGAAACGATCCAAACCGAGATCCCTCCCCCCTCTTCCTCGACACGTACCTCATCAGCCTCTGCACCTGTCGATCTCCTCGAATTACGACCCTGGGACGCAGACGGGGAAGATCTGTTCGAATGGTTCGCAGTGATGCGTGGGCCTGTTGGGGGCGCGTACGAGGGAGGGGTGTTTGAACTTTCGATTCAGGTGCCGTCGCAGTACCCTACCAAACCGCCAAAGATGAGCTTCAAGACGAGGATTTGGCATCCGAATGTCAGCTGGAAGGTGGGTTTCTTCCCCCCCCCCCCCCCCTGGTTTTCTTGTCCCTTCGGTCTCTTTCAAACGCTCATGCTCACTTGATGTCCTTTTATGTCTTTCTGGGCAGAACGGCGAGATATGCCTAGACATCCTCGCCGCTCAATGGTCGCCCGCCTGGACACTCTCCTCAGCATGTACGGCCGTGCTGGCACTCCTCGACGCGCCCGAACCGGACTCGCCTCTGAATGTAGACGCAGGTAAGCTTTTCCACCTCCTTCTTTTTCTCAGGCGCTCTTGGAACGCCCCCAGCTGATTTCACTCTTCGTTTCCGCCGGCCCTCTCTCGCAGCGAACGTCTTGAGATCCAAGGACATGATCGCCTATCGAAGCGCATGCCAGATGTACACTCAGATTCATGCAAGTGGGAGCAACCCATACTGAACTGTAACGCAATCCGGAAAAAGGAACCTGAACTGCAATATCATGAGATGGGAAAACGGGAGACTTGATAGAAAGGCACATGAAGATGGATAAGAATCAACGGAAAATGGAGACCGGATGAAAGGAGAGATCCCCTCTACTTGTAACTCTTCTTCGCTTTCTCGATGTGTTGACGAAGACGTCTCGACTTCTCGCGCAACGACGCCTTGCCCTTCGAACGCACGCCCCAACTCTGCGCCACCATGCTGATGAAAGAGCAAAGAAGGTCCAACACTTGGTCAGTAAAGCATCAGCGAGAAGCAAGTCACGACAAATCCCCCACACTCACTTATAATTCTTCCCCTTCCGCTTCTCCATATTCGTAGAACTAGCCCCCTTCTCCCTCTTCTTCATCCCCTTCTTACTTCCAAACTTCTCCCGACCCTCCCGACCCTGCGCAATCGAAGCCATCCGCTCCTCATGATCAGCCTTGATCTTCTTCTGAGGTCCCAAGATGTCAGACTCAGAAAGGACCGCGCCGGAACTGCTGCCGACGACAACTTCGCCGCCGATGGAGGCGTTCGCGGCTGAAGAGGAGGTTCCCGCCCGACGGTGCGCTTTGGCGGCTGCTTGGAGTTCTTTGACTTGTCGACGAGCAGCCGCACCTGTGAGACCGCCCGTCTTCGCAGCTTCTTCAGCAGCAGCCAGGCGCAATTCCGCCAGTTTGGCAAAGTCAGCAGGTGTAAGGATCTGTGAATACACGCAAAAGGCAATGTGTTTTCAGTGTCAATGATCCATCACAACGCATTTCCCAGCCCAAGTCTGATTTCGACTCACCCTGGTCGTCGCCAGTTTCGAGAACGCATCCATCTCGTCAGGCTTCGTAGCCTCCGACTGAGCAACGCTCTTAATCTCAGCATCCACGTCGTCCGCACTATCATTCTCCTCCTCCTCCGTGTCCGATTCACCTCCGGCCTCAGCACTCTGAGTCCGGTTCAACTTTCTCCGTTTCCGCTGACGGTCCACCCTCCTCTTCTCTCTTCGCTCCTTCGCCCTCTCCTTCGCCGAGATAGTCGGAACAGCGCCTTCCTCCTCACCCTCGCCACCGTTCCTCCTAGCAGCCTTAGCCGCCCGCCGCTTCTCTCGAGCCTCATCATCCTCATCCTCATCCGACGACCCAAAGTCCGAGTCGGTGAAATTGAGCACATCGCCCTCGTCCCCTGAACTGACATCGATCCAACCTTCGCTCTCCTCATCGCTATCACCAAGCGACTCGAGTTCAAACCCTTCCCAACCGGCCTCATCATCTTCATCCTCCTCATCCGAACCTTCCTCAGCCCGCTTCTCCTCCAAATGCTTCTCGAGCAACTCGATGCCCTGGATCCATGAACGACCTCGGGATCATCCGCTCCAAAGCCGTACTTGCGCCACCAGCGCCTTCAGTCAAGGCAAGAGCCCCACTCTTACCCGCTCACGTCGCTTGAGTAGAGCAGGGTTGACTTCTCGGTAGAGTTGCATCAGACCGCGCGAAGCAGCCGCAACGCCCTTGTCCTTTGATTTCCGGTACGAGACCAGATCGGCAAGGAGGGTGGGACCGTGAGTCAAGGCATGGGAGACCATGGCGGTGTTTGCAGTCGAGGGCCATTCGCAGCGGCCTGTTTGGCCTTGTTGGAAGTTGCCACCGAGGGAGCGGTATGGACGTCGATGCGAGTCCCATCAACATCGACATTGTCCAAATCATCACCACGCAAAGCACCCGTGTCTTCATCACCGTCGGCACCGTCGTCGTGCTCCTCCATGACACTCGGTTGACGACGACAGATCTCACGGATGGAGTTGAGACCGGCCGCGTTGACCTGTGGACTGACGCCCGGATGGACAAAGTTGTCGGCCAGCTTGCGGACGAGGGAGAGCAGGACGGATGGGGGCGTCTGCGTGTGGACGGACTGGGCGAGGGAGACCAGAATTAGGGTGATGAACTGTTGGTGAGGAGTCAGGTACCTATCACAACGCGATAGAGAAAGGGTAAGTCTCCGCTCTTTCAAAGTGATTCAGCAAAGGGGAAAGAACTCACTTGACAATGTAACCATAGAAACCGAGAACGCAGAGCTTATGAGTGCTCATGACGCGACTGAGCAACTGCATGATACGAATCTTCATCTCGATAGGATGATGTCCTCCATTCGTGTTCTTCCCACCCCGATCGCCCCTCACGAGCTCCTTGAAGAGCCTCTCTCCGAAACTCTGCGGGTCATGAAGGAGATGCAACGCTGCCAAATTACCAGACTCGGCCAAACTACCCCCGTATCACCCTTCTCGGCATCCTTGGTCCGGGCCTTCTTCTTAGCATTCGTCGAGGCCAGTCTGACTTTACGATCATTCGCCCGCGTCTTCTTGTTGACCTTCCGCTTATGCATGAGAGCAGAGACTGTGGAGGCGCGGTTTCCGGCCAGGATGGCGTCTGTCTCGTCGTCGGAATCTTCGGCGTCGGAGTCGGCGTTGTTGTTGCCGGCTTCTGAGGAGTGGAGGTCGCCGAGGAAGAAGCGAATGGCGGAAGATTGGACTTTGGGATGGTGATGGAAGCAGGCGAGGGAGAGGAGCGAGACTGTCTTTGCATCGTTCCTGCGTGAGAGAGAGAGAGAGGTTGCATTAGCTCAAATCAAGAGATGCAAGGAGAATGCTGACGTACCAGATGTTCTTCCTCCACAGCTGTGCAGCCAATCGGACGGCCCAGAGAGCTTCACTCTTCGTCTTAGGCTGAGCGCGAGCACCGCGAGATTGAGCGGCGAGACTAGCATTGGCCGATTGGTCGTCGACGATGGTGAATAGAATACCCTGCACAAGACCGTTCAGACGATGGTTCTTGGAGTTTGAGTTGACCGTCTTGATGTCTTGGAGGATGGTGGACTGGATACTGCTTCGAAGCTCGGCGGAGGTGGTGAGAGTGAGGAGAGGGAAGAGGGTCCGGAGCAAGGTCTCTGAGGTGATGGTGTTTCGGTTCCGGAGGAGAATGAGAGACCTGAGGAGAGCGCGTCGGACATCGTGGGGGAGGGCAGCATGGTGGTGGAGGATGAGCTCTGAGATTGTGGTGGGAAGGGAGGCTGTGTGCTTGGGGAAAGAAGGGGCGAGCTGGGTGACGAAGGAGAGGAGAGCGGTGAACTTGTGCTGGTCCTCGGTGGAGAGCGGACAGGGTATTTTGCCTGCTCCTGCTTCGGCGCCTGATCCTGATCCTGCTGTGGTTGAAGCTGAGGTTGAGGAAGAAGTCAAGACGGCAGCGAGCGCGTTGAAGTGGTTCCACTGAGCTCGGAAGTCGTCCACGTAGGCATGAGGCTCTCTCTTGACTAGATTTTGTAAGGCGGGGAGGTTGTTGGCGAGGAGAAGACCTCGAGGCTGTGCTGTTCTGAGGCCTGCTGTTGATGGTAGTCTGGTGGAAGGTGGTCCCTGGGTTGATCTACTCTTGCCCATTGGTTTTGGGTTGCTGGGCTTGACATTTTGCTTTGATTTTTTGGTGTTGTCGGTGCCAGTGCCAGCGCTTCCTGGTGCGAAGGAGACGTTCTTTGCAGTCGCTGCTGATCCCTTGCTGATGCTCATCTTCACTTTTACTTTGGCTGCGAAGGATGAGTTGGAGGAGAGAAGGAAGAAGAGAAAGATCTTGGGTCGAAGTGAAGTTGCCCCGATCTCCCAAAAAATTTCTTTTCGGCCGAGAGAATTCCCAGAAATCATTGCGCAACGATCCATCCCAAAAAAATTTACAGGACCATTTTGTATGAGGAAAGGAAGAAGGACGACATCGACACACTCAACTTCTTCAATAGTAAAGCAAAGATGGACGACGATGGAATGATCCTCAATCTCGCGCCTCTGCCTCTGCCTGGTGCGCCCGGGTCCAAGGGAAAAGGCAAGTCAGCTGCACAACGAAACAGCCAGCAGAGGAACAAACGACAACACAACCAGCAACAGCGAGCAACTAACAACAACAACGACGATCCTCCTGCAAAGAAACAGCGAGTAGATCATCCTCCTCTTCAGCCACAAGTCACAGCAGATCCAAAACCAGCCCAAGCTCCAGCTCCAGCTCCAGCATCTTCTGCCCCGCCTAGGACTGCAACACAATCTACTCCTTCCACCTCCTCATTCTCAGCTCCATCCAGGCCTCAGCCAAAGACCTTCATCTCATCGCTCTTCCCACGCCCACTCGACACAGACACTGCGAAAGTACAGGATGACGAAGAAGAAGAAACACCCAAGACACAGGCGCGCCCAACGAACGCTCCCTCCGTCTCAGGTCCCATCACATTCGAAAGTCTCCAGCTTCACCCTCTCCTTGTTCAGCATCTCACCACCCGCATGCAGGTCCTACGACCAACAGCAATCCAGCGACGCGCCTTTCCTTCCCTTCTCCAGGCCGCCAACACCCAACAAACACTCTACCCTTCCAAATCCTTCCTACCCTGCATCACGACCTCATGATTCACTCACAGACAGGCTCCGGAAAGACACTCACCTACCTCCTCCCCATCCTCCACCACCTCCTCCCACTCTCTCAAGAATCATTCATCAACCGCTCCATCGGCACTCTCGCCATCGTACTCGCACCCACTCGAGAACTCGCACGACAGATCTACGACGTCCTCGAGCGCATCCTCAGCATGAGTCTCCATCTACCCGAATCTCAAGACAAGGAAGAAGATCAGCGTCACTACTCCCGTTGGCTCGTACCCTGTCTCCTCACCGGTGGGGCCACACGCACACACGAGAAGATGAGACTTCGCAAAGGGTGTCCCATCATCGTCTCTACTCCCGGTCGATTGCTCGACCACCTCCAGAACACTACCACCCTCGACGTCGGAAAACTGCAGTGGCTCATCCTCGACGAGGCCGATCGACTCATGGACCTCGGATTCGAAGAGGCTCTCAGGGACATCACCCAGATCTTGGAGTCCCGTCGCAAAGTCGCAGTCAGCAAGGCCCGCATTGCCGTCCTCGAGCTCGAGAATGAGGACCAGAGCGAGAGCGAAGATGAGGATATGGGCCAGCAGGAGGGTTATGGATTTGGCGATGCACGGCCGAAGAAGAGCCTCAAAAAGAAGTTCGTTCCCACAGGCGCTAATGCGAATAGTGTTTGGAAGAAGGCTCCTCAGATTCCCGAGGCCGAACTCGCAGATTCGCTCGGAATTCATTGGTGGAAGATCCCACGCAGGACCGTTCTCTGTTCCGCCACCTCGACGAGAGTGTCCAGGCCCTCGCGGGCGCCACATTGCGGGATCCCATCATTCTCAAACCGACCGCCGAGGACGAGAAGGCGGCTCAGGAGGCGGAGCGAGAGGCCAAGAGGACGGCGGGGACGTATCAGAAGCAGGACACGGCTGCTGTCATTGCCTCCTCGTCTGGGGCTGCGGATGGCACGTCTTCCGGTATACCTTCTACAGCTAAATTCCTCGCTCCCGCCCAGCTCGCTCAACACTTCATAGTCGTACCACCCAAGCTTCGTCTAGTCACACTCCTCGCTCTCTTGCGCTCATCAGTGCGGTCGGAGGCGACGCCGACCAGTAAAGGACGCGAAAATCGGGTGATTGTCTTCCTCAGTTGTACGGACAGTGTTGATTTCCACTGGGACGCGCTCGGGGAGCCAAGATGGGCGGATACGAGGAGCACGAGATCCAGGATGAAGCGGAGGACGAGGAGACTGAGGAAAGTGATGAGGATGACTCACCGGGGAAGAAGAAGGGGTCCCAAGCGAAGAATGGGAAGGGGAAAGGTAAAGGACAACCCAAGACGATCGAGGAGCAAGTCACCCGTCACTCCGACTTACTTCCGGCGTCCCGATTTCCGTCTCCACGGCTCCATGACACAAGCTGAGCGCGTAGCCTCGCTCAAAGCCTTTTCAGGTCGGGGTAAGAAGACGAAACAACAACTATCGGAACCTCTGAAGGGCGCTGTCCTTCTCTGCACCTCGGTCGCCTCGCGTGGTCTTGATCTGCCCTCGATGAGGACTGTCATCCAGCTCGATGCGCCGACGGAAGGTGGGGTCGAGGAGTACGTCCATCGGATCGGACGGACGGCCCGGGTGGGCAATCGGGGTGAGAGTTGGTTGATCTTACTGGAGAGTGAGCGGGCTTGGGTGAATACGCTTGAGAGTGGGTTGGGGTGAAGGTGGGTTGGCGGGCGGGGGAGGGGTGAGTCGGGTTAAGGTGCATGAGGAGAAGGTGGAGAAGGTGTTGTTGAGAGGGTTTGGAGGGAAAGCTGCTGATTCGGAGTATGAGGCGCGTGCGACTGATGTTCAGCTTGCGTTTGAGCGTTGGGTTTTGGCTGGTGAAGATGTGAGTCTTTCTCTTTCTCTCTCTATTTCTTTGCATCTGACTGATCCCTCTTTCCACCTTGATGAAACACAGTCTGCCGCTCTTGCTCGGAAAGCATACATGTCGCACATCCGTGCATATGCGACTCACCCTGCGGCCGAAAAACATATCTTCCACACCAGGTTTCTCCATCTCGGCCATCTGGCCAAGGCGTTCGCGCTCCGGAGGCTCCGACTGCGATCAAGAAGCATGCCCATGCTCCCAAGGCTGCTGCTGCTGCTGTTAATGCGAAGAGTGGTGGTGGTAGAGCGAGTTTGGATGCTGGCGGTGGGAAACGTCGGAACTCTGGTACATTCCAGAAAACAGGGAGGTAATCGACGTGGTGCGCGGACGGATGATGAACGTGACAATGACGACGACGACGACGACGACTTCGACCTCCGCCCGCAAGGCAAACCAGTATCGACCCAGCCCAACTCCGTCAACTGGCCGCCCATGCCGCTGCGCTGCGTCTGCGACGAATCGACGGGGCGCGTCGCAGCAGGGTACGAAGGAGACGGATGCGGAGGCGAGGATGTATGCGAAAGTTAGGGCTATGGGGAAGGCTAGTAAGAAGGGTGGTGTGTTGGGTGCGTTTGGGGGTGCGGATGAGTTCCAGATTGGGTGATGGGCGGAGACATTCTTGAGAGGTGGCGCGCTGGCTGGCTGGCTGTGGGGGACGCCCGCGAGGTTGTTGGCGTTTTTCCTCATTTCCGACTTTGGCCAGCCGGGGTTTCGCCCTTCCTGAATCCTGTTTCCTCACGAGATCACTTCACTTCCTCAGATCTCAGAAGAGAGAGTTGGAATTTGGAAGTTCGGTCTTCTTTCTTCATCCAAACGCCTTGCTTGCCTGCGGCTTGGCTCGGGAAGCAGACGGCGCGGAGCATGGTCGGTCGACCGCCGGGTCTCCATCTTCCTTGATTCCTTCCTGTGTGAAATGCAAACGTTGTCCGATTCATTGGCGACGATCAACGAGTCTCTTTGGCCTTACTTTTTGCGCCTTGACCACTACAGCACCGAGATTGACCCAGTCGAGTTGATGAGGTTGACGCTACAAGTAACGAACACGCTGTCTGTCGAGATAGAGCTCCGGCTCGACTTGGGAGTTGGGACACAGAAGAGCGATCGAGTTGAAGGTACGACACCCGCAGATCGCCCTCCCGTCCTCCCGCATCCCTCGCTACAGACGGCGACGCCCTCCCGTTGCCCCCACCTTTTCTCCTCAACCTCATCTTCCGCAGCATCCTCCTCCGCAGTCCGCACACACCATTTCGCCGAGCAGCATCTGGAGGACAAGTCTGGGGAAAGTCAACGAACACTTTTGAATTCAACTTCGGCCCTCTGGGACTGAGAAGGACGCTATTTTTCTAAGTGAACCGAGGACGGACCATCCATCAGAGCGCCACTACCTCACTTCCCTTTCTCATCATCTCTCCCTTGTCAACTCGCACTCGCTGCGTTCGATCGATAGCGCCCAAATCAGAGACGGTTGGTTGGCCGGACTCCTCACTCCCCCCACCCCCTCTCTCATGCGGCTAGACAGTCTTCCCTCATCTTCTGTCTCCAGAACGAGGCTCAGGACAGCTGACGCTGCTTCATTATCCCTCTCATCCCCGGATTCTGCGGCTCATCACTTCTTCTTACAGGGCTCCGAACCTTACCTCGCGGACGACAAACGTCAAGAAGAAGCTCAGATAAATACGGAGCCCCTCCGCCCCCGCCTATTTCCCCCTCCTTCATCCCCATCCCAAACACTACTTCTTCTTCTGCTTCGCTATCTCAAACATCTCAATACCAGCGAAGCTCGTCCCAAGCATCCCCCTCTTCCCACTCCAGGCTTGAAGGCGAACACCACACGGCCTCTAAGAACGCTGAATCGGAATATAGCGACGAAGAACACGACGACGACGACGAACAGGTCAATCTCATCATGGGTGGCGCAGCAATGATGCCCTCCTCTAACGGGCCCGTAGTCGGCGACACGAACGTCTTCAGCAAAGCAAACTCCAGACCCGTCCTCCTCTGTGCCGTGGCGGTAATCGGAGCCGTACTGTATGGATACGATGGTAAGTCCTTTTTGCAAACAGAGTCCAAGAATGGATTCGAGAACTTACCAAGATATTCATCGAATGTTCTTCCAATGCTTTTAGGAACCTACTTCGCCGGCATCCTCGCCATGAAGCGTTTCCTCGAGGACTTCGGATCTCTTCAGCCGAATGGCAGAATCGACGTAACGAGTAGCCAAAGGTCCCTCTTGGCTTCCATCGTCCAGGCCGGTGAGGTCGTAGGCAGTCTCGCCGCGGCTCCCATTGGCGACTTCTTCGGTCGCAGGGGTGTCTACTTTGGAGCTTGCTCTCAAGTCGTCCTTGGCGCCGTTATTCAGCTGGTGACAACCTCCTCGATCGGCGTACTTACTGGTGGCCGCTTCGTTCTCGGTGTAGGCATCGGTCTCATCTCCAACTCGACTCCTCTCTACTTGAGTGAGATCGCTCCGACTCCAATCCGTGGTGTGATCGTCTCTTGTTGGCAGCTTTTCCTCGCAATCGGTCAAGTAATTGGAGCCTGTGTCGCCCAGGGCACCAAAGGCCTCGAATCAACCGCCTCTTATCGAATCCCCATCGCGATCAACATCGGCATCGTGGCCATTATCGCCACTGGCATTTGGCTAGTGCCAGAGTCTCCTCGGTGGTTGATCAACAAGGATCGGGATGAGGATGCCAAGCGGGCCCTGCGTCGGATCAACAAGACCCAGCTCAACCCGGCGGCGGTCGTCGAAGCTGAATACGCAACGTTCGTAGCCGCAAGGAATAATGAGCGCGAACTCGCGCAAACGCAGAAAGGCGGATGGATGGAGCTCCTTCGAAACCCCGTCGAGCGACGGAAGTTCCTACTTGTCCTCGGTGTCCTTGCAAGTCAACAGATCGGAGGTGTTCAGTTTATCTTCTCGTGAGTGCTACTGTCCTTTCCCTTTGCTTGATGCTTCACGGGCTCTGACATTCCTTTCTGTCGACAGATATACCACGACTTTCTTCCGCGATGTAGGCGTCGACAACGAGTTCATGGTTACAATTGTCGTCGATGTCATCGAGGTCGCAGGCGTCCTCGTCTCCTTCCCTCTCGTCGCTCGCTACGGTCGTCGCCCTCTCCTTCTCCTAACGTCCATCCCCATGTTCATCGCTCTCTTCGTCATGGCGGCCTTGGGCACAATCGATGGGCGGACCCAATTGGAGAATAGGGTCATCGCTGCATGCATATGCATCTATGTCTTTTTCTTCAACATTTCATGGGGGCCCTTAGCTTGGGTTTGTGCTTCTGAGTTGGCGGGAAGTGGACGCAATCGGCAGAAGGTGATGAGTCTAGGCACGGCGCTCTTTTGGATCATCGCCTTCGTGGTCACCTTTACGTTGCCTTACCTCTTCGACCAGGACAAGGCTGGTCTCGGTCCCCAAATCGTGAGTCCCTCCGATGCAAGGGTGCCATCCTTTGATCACTTTACTCATGCTGCTTCACTTTCCTTCCCTCGCAGGGCTGGATATACGGCTGCGGCACCCTTATCGCCATGTTCTTCGTCTACTTCTTCCTCCCTGAGACGTTCGGCCGCTCACTCGAGAGTATCAACGAGATGCTCGACGCGAAGGTACCCGCGCGGAAGTGGACGACGTTCTCTACCGACATCGAAACACAGGCCAAGCGGAACCACGCCGATGCTGACGTGAATGTCCGGGAGGGGAGCAATGGGACCCCGATGATGCTAGCGAGGCGGACGAGTCGAAGGGGAAGGATTCCGCAGCGACAAGGGTGATCGCGTGCACATCGCCACCGAGACGGCTTGAGGAATTGCTTTCTCAACGAGACGGACAGTCGACACGACCAGACTCGCGATCGCACACTTCCTTCCCAACATCCCAAGAATCCAAGAAGCGTTTCCGAACCGAATCGAATCGAAAATCTAATCTTTCGAAGACGAAGAACTACCAATCGAATGCAACCGTCCAAGTCATCTTACACTACAGCTCCACATGGCCGCCACCTCTTTGCCTCCTGTTCCCAAATTTCCCCCCTTCTTCCCCCTTCTTTTTTGTTCTGTATCAGTATTTCTTTCCACATCGCCGGTCCTTGTGCACCTCTTTTTTACGGTAGCTCACGACTTCACGCAATAAAAACGACCGGTCGAGGCCACTTGCCTCTATCCCCCCCCCCCTGACTACTGACTACATGGAAAATCTTCCCTTGAGACTCAGAAAGCCATGCAACAGTACCTTTAGCCGATGCCTGTTCTCTCCTGAAATCTGCACCTGGTCGACCAGCGACCAGTAACCATTGCGACGATGGAGGTCGTGAGAAGTATTCCCAACCGTTGCCCTTGTTGCGATGTACCGGCACGGGCCACTTAAGGGCACAGATCGCGCCTGCTCAGTGTGCTCACACTGAGAGGCCAGTTCGCAAACAACGTCACAGCTTGGGCGAGCTCAAGGACTAGTGACACCCCTTCTGCCTTCCCTCTTGCCTGGTGAGACGCTGCCATCGCGGATGCAGCCTTGATGAGGCGATGAGATTTCCCCGATGATGATCTTCTGGCCTCACGACTTTCGTCTTCGTGCTTCATAGCCTCACCCACCATCACGCACTGGGTCAAAGCGACAGACGATGTCATCTTCCTCATTTTCGACTGATAACATCCCTCACGGACGATTATGGGAAGTGGCGACTCCGGCGACGACCTGGAAGATGCGACCGGCCAAGGAGGAGGGGGGTTGGAGGAGAAGCGGCAAGGGTGTTGCCATGTGGTTCGTGCGTGGGCAAGGTGAGTCTCACTCCCCAGTCCCCTGCCTAAAGTGGGTCAGCTAAGGGTCCCGCTGGAACAAGGAAGGATTACAAAGACGTCTTTAAGCTTATTTCTTAGAGCGCGAAAGATCGCCCGGACATCAGCTTAATTCAGCATGCCGTCCACCTGCCGCGGAGGGGGGTGAAGGCAACAAGGATGGGCCTGACTGCTCTGGTGCCGAGACCGCTGTGTGCGGATGCGCGGACGAAGCGGGTGGGGTGAGCACTAAAGTAAGAGCCCGAAATCTGCTCAGCTCACTCTGTAACTGATTCCCTTATGCCTTACCTTTTACAGAATAGGAAACCACACCACTTTTTTGTTTGTTGCTGTTGTGCAAAGTGTAATGTGCGGCCAAAGCAGCCCAAAGGTCGTCCATTTTTTGAGAAGGAATCACCTCAGATTGCAGCCTTCTCAGATAGTCACCCGGTTCTCCTCCCTACGACGCTCACCTTTTCTTTCCTCGACTCTCTCTCTCTCCTACGCCTTGACTCGTTCCCATCTTCCTTTTCCTTCCCTCCCTTCCCTTCCCTTCTCTTAACCACTTCCCTCCCTAGAAGTCTCATCCCTCCAGTCCAACTTCTTTCCACCTCTACCCGCCTCTTCTTTCCCTTTCATCCAACCTTCCCGCTAGATTAGATTCACAGAAACACGATGGACGTCGTACTCGAACTCGCGGACGAATATGTGCTCGACCATGTCTGGAACGCAACAGCAGCATTGGCAGCACCATGGCAAGACACTCTTATCGGGTCAGCTATCATGTCCTCCAAGGGCGTAGGTCTCGGTGGCACCGTCTTCCCGCGGTCTAATCTCTTCCGACAGATCGTCTCGCTGTACTCAATCACCTACGCAGGCATCTTCCTCCTCTACTTCGCCTTCGCCACCGCTTCCTACTACCTCATCTTCAATCACGAGATGATGCGCCATCCTCGTTTCCTGCCCAATCAGGTCCGACGCGAGATCAAGGCGAGTCTAGACGCCTTTTGGGTCCTCGACTGGCTCACCCTCCCCTGGTTCCTCGGTGAGGTACGCGGATACAGCAAGCTCTACCACAACATCGATGACTACGGAATGATCTACGCCGTCCTGTCGGTACCCTTCTTCCTGATCTTCACCGATGTCTGCATCTACTGGATCCATCGCCTTGAGCACCACCCGCGTCTCTACAAGCACATCCACAAGCCCCACCACCGATGGATCATCCCCACACCTTTCGCATCCCACGCCTTCCACCCACTCGACGGATATGCACAAAGTCTACCATACCACATCTTTGTCTACATCTTCCCCCTCCACCGGTGGATCTACATGGGGCTATTTGTCTTTGTCAACCTCTGGAGTATTTGGTGAGTTCTGTGCCGTTTAGCTCTTCTGCGCGCCTTCGGAGCTCCTCTCATCTGACTTCTTTCGCGCTACTTGCCTTGCCTTCAACCTGTAGATCCACGACTCAGACATGATCTGCAACACGCCCCTTGAGAACATCATCAACGGGCCATCACATCACACACTACACCACATTGTGAGTTGCTCATCAGCGGTCTCCTATTTATCCTACGCGCTGATGACCTTACTGACCGCATATATGTACACCATACTCCATCCTCGTTACAGCACTTCAACGTCAACTACGGCCAGTACTTCGTATGGTCAGATCGACTGGGAGGCTCCTACCGGGCGCCCAAGATGGAGGACGACCCCATGCACGACGTCGTAGCAGAGAAGAAGCAGCTCCAACGAAAGCAACAGCAACAAGTGGTCGCAACAGCAGCGGCAGCAGCAGCAGGCGCGGCGGCCGCAGCGCTGTACGAGAAGCGGCCATGAAACCCCCATTCAGTGCCGCCTCTCCCCACTCTCTGTTTTCGTTCCAGTTCTCCTTAAGTCTATTTTTTCCTGCATCGAGGAAATTCCCCCCGCCTTCGATTTGATCACGAATACCCTCAAGTCCGTCATGGCCTTCGCCACCCCCACAACGCGGTTTTCCCTGGCGGCCCACCTATCTCCCGCCCTTTCCGCCACTTTTTACGTTTTCCAAGGTTTCCTCACAAAGGACGATGTTCGCAGTACAGCTTTTCTCCAATCTCCAACCTCTTTTCCCAGCTCTCCAGGATCGTCACTCCAACTCCCTCCCCCCCCACCTGTCCCTCGACAGCATTCCCAAACCTCAAATCGGATCTCAAAAAGTCGTCCAACCCCCCTTTATCTTCACGCGGTACATAACTTTCCTCGATCGGCCCTGTAGGGTTGCCCTGCTGGCTCCACTCCGCCTCGCCCTTTTCCTCCCCCCACTTTTCAGCCTAACTTCCACAAAAAAAAACACATAGAAGGCGCTCTCCAACCGGCGGGCACCACAAACTCCCTCCAAGATGGAAACAACACACTACTCCGAAATCGCGGGGGTGGAATCACAAAGCCGAAGTGGTGGAATTCTGCGGGTCTCTCTTTGCGGCTGGACCTGACGGACACGCGTCTGCAGCTGGAGGGATGCCATTCCCCTCTAAGAGTGTATTTCTGCGGGCGACCCTGTCCAGAGGAAACTCTCAATCAACATAACCATTTCTCATTTATTCACCGTAAGATGCAGATCTCATCCATCCTGCTGTTGATGGCTTCCGGCTTTTGGTCCAAAGGCGAAGTGACACGGCGAGTTCGTACAAATCTGGGTATGCGTTTCTTCCTATCTGTTTACAAGTCGTAGCTCTCAGGTCGAGCGGATAGTGGAAGAGAGGAGGGATGATGGGGCAGCTAAGCACTAATTTAGTTCTTGTCCTCGTTGGCCTTCTCGTCGAGGACGATGCAGATGGCCAGGAGGAGGGCTGCGTCGACACCGGGTGCAATCTGCAAGGACGGACAAGATGTAGAGGTCAGCTAACTGAGCGGAGAGGGGAAGGGATGACGGGCCTCGAAGAGACTTACGGTAAGAATGTAGGTCTGAGTGTCAAAGAACAGCTGTCCCATATTGGCAAACGACCTAGAAATCCGCGCGACAGGCACACCAGCCTCAGTGCAAATCTCCGCTTTCCGGTCAAAGAGGTCACCCTTGAGGACCAGAGTGACAGGCTCACCACCACCACCGGCGGCGCGGTTGGTGAAGGTTGCGGTGAGCTTGGTGCCGAAGGAGAAGGAGGACTTGACGGTGAAGAGGGCGTCGTCGGAGCCGGGCGCGTAGCCTTCGTATGTCATGTGGAGGGAGATGAGCTTCTTCCTGTGGGGAGGCGGGAGGGGTTGTGTTAGAAAAGGGGACGCGTTCTTTAACGCGTCTTTTTATCTTCGCGTACTCACTTGAGGGTGAAGAGGGTCTGTCCGGTTCTGTGCAGCGATACGCGCAGAAGGACGGTAGGAATCAGCAAACGCGAATAGCGAGAGCACTGGTTGTAAAGGAGAACTTATTACTCACGCGTCCTTGACGTGCTTGGAACTCGAGAGAGAGAAAGCTTTACCATCGACCTCGAAGATGGACTGGTCAGTGACGGCGTCCTTGACCTTGAAGTTGTCACCGCTGAAACCAGTCTTGCGTTCGCGGATCTTGAGGGCCATCTGGTTCTGGTGGATGGTGTATTGGGGCAGGACACCGATCGGGTGAGGAACGGGAGAGAGGATGGCTGCGGGCTCGGGAGCCTTGGAGCTGTTGAAGAGACCCATGCTGGTTCTGAAGTTAAAAGGGTGGGAGTATGAGTAAGTGAAGCTGGGGGAGAGATGTGAGCAAAAGAGATGCAGTAGTGATGGTGGGGAGGGGGGAATGGGGCGAACCTCGCCGGAGAGTGGGGGGCTTTTATACACGATCTGTAAAACAAGGGAGTGATGAGGAAGCAGGAGCACAGCCTTTCTCTCTCCCCGCAACGAAGGCCGCAATAATGGAAGCTTTCCTTCCACGGGCTGCACCGTTCTTGGGCGCACGCCCGAAAGCGGAAAGAGAGATGCGACAACGTGTTTGGGTGGCAGTGTTTGAACGAAAGGGCAGCGCAAGCAAGGGTGGTCGGTGCACGTCGAGCAGTAAATATTTGATGATGCGGTCATGCAGGGCAAGTCCAAGGCTGTGTGTGGGCGAGGTCCGGTCTCCGTCGTGCGTGTCGGTTTCGCTTCCTTGCTTTATCCTGCAGTCCGCAGTCCTCACGCATCCGTCAGTACATGCTGGTCTCACAGCATCTCACTCAGCTCGCTGCGCTCTCTTCTCATAGGACAACAACCAGGGACACGCCGTGGATTGTGGGTAATAAGGAGCGAAGTACATAGCAGTCAGTCGAGCTGGGCGGTCGCATGGCGACAGGTGAGCGAGTGGGTCAGCAGCCGCCTATGCTGTCTCGGCCGAATGAGGTGGAGTTACATGAGACTCTTTTCCTGCCTTCGGGCGTCTTCGTACGGGGTCTCTCTGTATGATGCTCTCTGTCATCCAGACGCCGATGGAAGAGTTTTCTGCTTGTTTTGATGGGTCCAGTGACGCCATTGTCTAAAACGATGCCCTCTCTGAGTCCCGCCTCCTGCAAGTGAGAGTGAGTCGAGCTTTTGCGGCCTGCCTAGAAAACGGCGTCGTCACTCTCTCTCTCTCACACACACACTCACGCACAGAGCGACCAAAGCACAGTCCAGGACAAACCCCAGCAGATATAATCACTCTTTGCCAACGACCCTTTTGTGTGTTCTCTCTCTCTATCATCCATCATCGCAAAAGATCAGGTTTCTTCGGCGTATTTTTTTTCTCTCTCTCTTCTCTCTATCTCTCGCTTCTCCTCGCTGCTCTCGAGTTTACGACCCGAAGACGACGACGACCTACGTACGATTGAAGCAAAAAAAACGATACCAGAACAGGCAGCGTAGACTTTACGGAGCAACAAAACACCAGCAGCAACCCCCCAGTCATACCAGGAATCCCTTCTTCCTCTCTCCCCCTCCTCCTCCCCCAACAACAACCAAACTAGCGGTTATCATGGGTCAAACACTCTCCGAACCCGTCACCGAGAAGCATACATCCGCAGATGAGGACTCTACACTTCTCTACGGCATCTCCGAGATGCAGGGATGGCGAATCAGTGCGTTGCTTCTTTCCTGCCAGCGATGTCGGCGGCCCCCTCATTTGCGTTTGCCTTGCTCCCTGGCTGACGCATTTATCTTTTTCTCTCGCAACAGGCATGGAAGATGCGCATGCCACCATCCTCAAGCTCGAAGGTGATGACGAGAAGAGCAAGATCAGCTTCTTCGCAGTATACGACGGACACGGAGGTCAGTTTCTTCATCTCTCACGCGTTCTGGAAAAAATCAGCATACATCTGCGAAAAAATTCCGAACTCGGCCTCTGGGAAGGGCTCTGCTGATACAGGAATGCTAATGCTGATTTCATGCTCTCTCGCTTCATTTACAGGCTCTGCGGTCGCCAAGTATGCAGGAAAGACAGTCCATGGACGACTAGCGAACCTCCCGCAGTTCAAGAGCGCAGATTACGAATCCGCGCTCAAACGTGCCTTCCTTGCCACAGACGAAGATCTTCGAGAAGGTGAGTAACGATAACGAAGTTCAAAAGATCGCGACGGAAGGATTCATGTCGCGATCGCCAGGAGCGCATACAAATGACGGATGTCTGACACATCATCCTCACCTCTTCTCTCTCCATTGCGACACGTGTAATTTTCGGGACTTGTCACAGACGCCGCATTTGCAAACGACTCCTCCGGATGCACGGCCGTAGCCGCTCTCTTGGTGCCAGGCGAGACTAGCGACGCCGCACGGAGAATCATTGTTGCCAACGCCGGTGACTCGCGTTCGGTTCTCTCACTCAAGGGCGAGGCAAAGCCAATGAGCTATGACCACAAGCCTACCAACCAGAGTGAGTCCTTCTTTCCTTCACAAAACGTTCATCGTGGAGAACGATGGCTGACGTATCCCTTGCTTGACCTCCGTCTTTTCGCAGAGGAAACCGCTCGAATTGTCGGTGCAGGCGGTTTTGTCGAATTTGGTCGAGTGAACGGCAACCTCGCCCTCTCCCGCGCCCTAGGCGACTTCGAATTCAAAGGCAACCACTCCCTCCCACCGGAAGATCAGGCCGTGACCGCGGACCCGGATGTGATCTCGCACAGTCTGACGGGCGAGGAGGAGTTCCTTGTCCTTGCGTGCGATGGAATTTTCGATTGCTTGAGCAATCAGCAGGTTGTTGACTTTGTGAGGAGGGGTATTGCGAGTGGGAAGGAGCTTACTAAGATTTGTGAGGAGGCTATGGAGAGGTGTTTGGCTCCGGATACGGATTTGGGCGGAGTGGGGAGTGACAATGTGAGTTGATGCTATTCGGTCGGAGCGATTTCTCCAGTCGGTGTCTGACCTTGACGCCATTATTTTGTCTCAGATGACCATCTGTGTCGTTGGACTGCTCAACGGCCGAACGAAGGAGGAGTGGTACGCATGGGTCAAGGAACGCGTCGAGGGCAAGGTCGGATGGGACACACCCGAAGACATTGCACCCGTCTTCAACTCAAACCCTGGCGGCGCAGCAGGTGGACTGGGTGCCAGTCTGCGTGGAGCTCTGACGGGCGGTGCGGCGGGAGGAGCAGGCCGCGGCGCAGGAGCTCAATCGGGTGGTGGAGAGTCTGAAGAAGGTGGTATGGGTGGATTGCTTGGTGGGATGCGGTTTGGACAGGGCGGTGGGGCGGGCGGACAAGGTTCGGGCATGTTCTCTAACTTTGGTGGATTTGGAGGCGGCGAGGGGGATGATGGTGATTCGCATGTTATCAACTTGCCGGCGGGTCTGGCGGGAGCGTGAGTATTTTCTTAAGATCATTGAGGTGTAGCCTGACTTCTGACTGGTCTGCTTTTATCATCCTGCAGATTGTCGAGTGCTGGTATTGTTCTACGACCAAGCCGACAGCCTAATGAGGACGGCGAGACCGTGTACGAGGCGCGGTATGCCGATGAGGACGACAGCGAAGAAGAGGTACAGGAGGGTGGTGCATCCTCCTCTGATGAGACGCCAGTAGCGTCTCGATTTGAGGAGGTGAAGGCTGGCGAGAAGGAGAAGACGGATGCGAAGGAGGACAGTGCATCGGCATCAGGATCAACAGGATCAGCAGACGGGACCGCCGCGAAAGCATCAGCGACACAAGCAGAGGCGACAAAATCGGATGCGGGTGCGACTGAGGACGCGAAGAAGGACGATGCTATGGCTGGTGTGGAGTCGACTGCTTGAATGCGACCCTCTCCAAGATAAGTTCTGCCCCGCCCCGTTCAAAAGACGATGGTTCCTGGAACCCCCTCCCCCCCTTCCTCACCACCAAAACCCCCCAACTTCCCCTGCCCGCTCGGTTCTGCAAGTTTCTCTTCCGATTTTCGATATATACAGTTGGTGCTCCTCTCGAAGGCCTGGTGCAACAATAACCATCATCAAACGAACGAACGAACGAATGAACGAACGAAACCCCATCCGTCATCAACCACCATGCACATTTTCCTTCCCTCCTTCCGCCAAAACAAAGGTTGCCTCCCTCCGGCCTCTTCAACAACAACACCAACAAAAAATCCTGCACCACAAACCCTACCCCGTCTTCTCTTTACTCTATTTCGCTCCTCCTCCTTCGTTCATTCCTGCGGTTTTTTTCTTCCTCCTTCTCTATCTCCCTTCCCTTTCTGGTTGTCGCTCATATTTTCTTCCGCCTCCTCTCTCGTCCCTCCCTTCCGCTCTCCCCGCCTTCGACCTCCCCCCAAACGCTCGCGGTGTCTCTATCTCTTGTTCTTCCTTTCTTTTTCTCGGCTCTTCTTTGTTCCGCTGTGGTCCTTTTTTTCTCTCTCTCTTGAAAAACTTTTTACGACTCTACTTCCTACTCCGCCTGCTCGGATTTCGGGCTGTACGATCCGGGTCCCATCTTTTCATGCGTGGGATGTTTCGATGGCTGCAGGTCGTGACTCGTGCTTGCCTTGCTTTCATTGGAAGGTGGTCGTGCATTTTCACGTGACTGTTGAGACGAATATGCGAAGATAAGCGCTGATAAGCGATATGTTTTGGTGTTATCGTAGCGCAAGACGCGTGTTAAAGTCATCGATCTGAGCGATCTCTGCATAAGCGGGCATGCGGGATCGAAAAACACAGGCCAGGGTATGGGGCAATTTTGGTGGTTTATTTTGAGAATATTCTATTCGTCCTATGTTGTCATTTTTTTGTCGGCGTCCACCTTCACCGCTTCACTTCACTCCTCCCCTTCCTTGTCTTCACTCTTTCCCTTCTTCCTTCCACTTGCTCGCGATGTGCTGAATCCTCTGTTCTTCTCTGGATCTTATCATCATCACGACCACCACAACCCACCACCGCTCTTCTTCTTCTCTTCCCCTCTGCGTGGAGGATCGACGACGATAACAACTACAACTACAACCATGAGCAGCAAGGCAGCAGCAGCTTCTGCTTCCACCTCTGCTCATCCATCATCCCGCCAATCGTCCTCCGCAAAACACTCGGCACCCAAGTCAGAAGCAGATCATGCTCGAGATCTACAGCGCGAACGGGAACGAGCAGCCGCAAAGGAGGCTCAGCGTCAGCACTGGGAACGAACCAGAGGCGCTGGCTCATCCGTCCTCGCTCTGTACGATGACGAGTTCAGAACGAAGGCGATCGACACTTGGCAGGCAGAAGATGTCCTACCAACTCTCGAACAGGTCCACACCAAGAAGTATGATGTGAGTTTATCGATCTTCTGAAATCGGCTTTTCTGTGGTGTTGAAGATGTTACACTAGCTGACATGTAGTTTGCTTTTGACACAGCCGGTCGAGGTGCCCAGCGCAGATCTCCTCCTGACCAGAGGCATTTCCGAATATACTATGCTGCCCAAGGTCTTGGGAAGAGGCAAGTTCTCCACCGTCTTCCTCGCCGCCAAAAATGGGGAAAAGTACGCGATCAAGCACACCGCACTCTTCCCCCACCACCCACTCATCTCCACCCGGCTGCTCCGTGAACCAACGCTTCTGGCCGAGCTACCACCTCACCCGAACTTGGTCACCGTCAACGAGACCATCAGGACACCCGGTCACTTCTACCTCGTCGAAGAATACCTCGGTGGCTACGTCACGCTCGAAGCTCTCATTCCGCTCCTCAGCAAGCAGCCTCCAGATCAACCAGCCAAACTCCCCGATGACGTCGCCGAAAAGGTCTTCCAACAACTCATCAGTGTAGTCAACTCTATCCACACCCCCCTCCAAATCTGCCATCGGGACATCAAGCCAGAGAATATCCTCGTCCATCCCGTCTCTCTCCAACTCAAGCTCCTCGATTTCGGTCTGGCGACTCACTTCAGTCGCTCCGAACCCAAACTCACCACATGCTGCGGTTCACCTGCCTTCCACTGTCCAGAGATCGTCAAAGCGCTCGCAAGTCCTCCGGGATCCGTCATGTACTGGGGCCCGAGGTAGACGCATGGACTTGCGGTATCACCATGCTCCGCTGTCTGACCGGTGTCCTCTACCCATTGGGAGCACAACACACCAGTCTCAGATCCATGGCTATACGCGCTCAGCGCTCCGTTGGGATGGTCTCCAGCCCGAGCTTGCGCGAAAAGATTGGCAAATTGGTCGATATGGATAGCATGAAGCGCATGCGCTACTTCCAGGAGATGAATGAGGAGCAGGAACGTCTGTTGGGCGAGCCTCAGCGGGATCGTAAGGAGTTCAAGAGCACGACGTGAGTTGTTCCCCTTTGTTCTCATTTTGTTTCCCTTCGCACGCAATTTCTGATCTCTCTCTTATCTTGCGCCTCCCAAATCGCCGGCGGTCACTAGCTTCATTCCTACGGAACCAAGTCACACCATGCGCCTACCTCTTCTCGTTGGGGCCGCTGCCGAACAGGCGGAGAACCTGGCGTCGGGACAACGCTCGCCGATGACGTCTTCGCGCACGACACCTAACACCTCTCGGGCCCCCTCACCTTCCCCACTCAGACATGCGCATGGCAATGGCGCGTCGCCTCAACAGGCTGCACCGCCGGGCACGAAGACGATGGTTTTGTTGAATCCGACGGGACAGCCTCCGCAACGCGTTCTGTCATTTATCAAATGTGCGTTCTTTTCGACGTGGTTTCCCTTACACTCAGTTATTTTTACTGACCAACCGTTGGCTTGATATTTGAACAGACTGCCTACGATGTGCCGGGATTCTCTACCACTGCTGGCCCGACGCATCCTCAGCTATCGCAGGGTCGGGGATGTCAGCATCTATGCTGCCTTTGAGCGCGACGAACGGCTCCGTCGCCGAACTCTCCGTCCCGCCGTCTCCATCGCTCTCAAATCGCGCAGCTTGGGCAACGATGAGCTCGGAACGACTCGAGTTTCCCACTTTAGGAGGAGGAGGAGGAGCAGGTGGGAACAGCCAGTTCCACCACATCCACATCTTCCAGTGT
Source organism: Tilletia indica (assembly GCA_001689995.1). NCBI lineage: Eukaryota > Fungi > Basidiomycota > Exobasidiomycetes > Tilletiales > Tilletiaceae > Tilletia > Tilletia indica. Next base: position 129,336 of record MAPW01000048.1, on the reverse strand, counting down.
GTGCTTCATCTTCCTGAGCCCGTCGAGGAACCCGAGCAACAGCTATCTTTGGTCCAGACGATCATGGCCGCCTTCGGTCGACGCGCTGCACCCAACAACAAGCGAAGTCTCTCCCAGCCACCTAAGCCGAAGACGACGGATGCCGCGGCTGTAGCCGCAGCTGCGGAAGGGAGTGAAAAGGCAGCAGCGGACGCGGCTGCTGCCGCTGCCGCTGCCGGGAACGGCGGAAAAACGGCGGTGAGGTGTCTTCCATTCTGGATGGTCATCCGACTTTCGAAGTCGAACTATTCATCTTCTTCTGGTGGTGGTGGTGCGGTGGGCACCGGACCGGGTGGGAAACCTGGTTATCAGCGCTCTTCTTCGACTGCGGGTCGGAGATCGCGTACTACCTCGGCTGTGGTGACCAGTGGTGGCGCGGGCGGGTCAATGCAGGAGTTTGGTGGAACGCGCCGGTCGACGGAACACAGTCCCGAATCTCGGGAACCTGGTCAGGGTCAGACACACCCTGTATCCGGTCGGGTTTCGTTGGATGGACATGGCAAGGAAGGCAAGACTTTCAAAGTGAGCGAAAGCGAGGGTGTGGCTGCTGCTACCGGTGCGAACGGCAATCGTCCATCGGCCGAGCGTCAACGGACGGGTTCATATTCGCGGGCGCATTCTCGTCAGCGGCTCAAAAGTCGCGTCTCGCACGTGAACCCCAGCAAACCCAAGGTGTTCCTGTACGTCTCCGATGATCGGGCTTTGCCCGCCCTTAAGAAGGCCCTCTCGGTAGGTGGGACGTATGAAGGCTCTGATGTGGAGGACGAAGGTGCTGGGACGGCTTCGTCTGGGGCGGCGGCGGGGACGGAAGGAAAGGAGAAGGAAAAGGAAAGGGCGAGTCAGGAAGAGTCGCCTCGTACCCCTAGCTCTCCCGGCTTTTACGACCGCAAGGCCAGACCGTCCGTTCTTCGATCACAGACGTTTGCCTCTTCGTCGGGGATGAACGGACTGCATGCGACTTCGAGTACGACGAATGGGCTGCCTTTCCCTTCTGTTGATGAGGATGGTGGGGATGTGCAGGAGATGCAGCGCGGGCGGCCTTCTGCGCCTATGGCTTCGCGACGATCGGAGAGTCATCGGGCGATTCGGACTCAGAGTCAGGCGTCGGTGCGGCCGGGTAGTATTCGGGGTAGTTCGATCACCTCGGAGGAATTGGAGCGCAGGTTGGACGCGCTCCAATCTGCGTTGCGTCCCGTCTTGACGCGTTCTGGACGCGGGCGGAACGAGAGGGAGAATGGGCTGGCAACGGTTGAGCAGGCGCGGGTTAATCTGGCGGGTCTGTTGCAGACGTTGCAGGATGCAGAGAGGGCGCAAGGTCCTGTGCTCCAGGCTGCGTTGTCGCCGATTACATTCCAGCTGTTCAGTGTGCTTACGCCTGTGTTGGGGTTGGAGCCGGTTCGGGCTCGCGCAAATCATCAGAAGGCTGGTCGGAAGGAGTCGCCGGTGAAGAGTACGACGACGACGCCGTCGTTGTTGGTGTCGCCTCTTGTCACGCGCAATTCGGGCCAAACTTCGCCGATCGAGTCGGAGTCTGAGAAGGAACTTTCGTCGAAGAGCAGCACGAACAGCAATAATGGCAGCAACAACACGAACACTGCCACTCTTCCTTCGCTACTTTCTTCCTCCTCGTCCCTGGACAGTCTGGACGAGCCTACGCCTATGTCCAAGATGGCCCGGAGCGCACTGGATCTGGCAGCGCAATACTCTAGTGCACGCGAGATGTTCCTTGCGGTCCAGGAGCGCCTGGACTTGCTCATCTCGCAGGCTGAGGAGAATCAACATCAGGCTAGTAGCGATCGGGATGAGGTTCCGGGCACGCCTGCTGCCACGCCTATGGAAGCGCGGAAGTCGGGCCATCAGGCTCGAAGGCCGGCGACGAAGGGTTGGGATGGTGGTTTGGAGCTCGATGGGTTGCTTGGGCTTTTGTGCATTGGTGAGTTTTTCTGAGGGTGAAACAGTGCGGAGTGTGTCCAAGCTGAGAGAAAGGCTGACCCTTGTCGTGTTTCTTTCCTTGTTCTTTAGTCATTCCACGGATCAAGACGCGCAAACCTCACAACTTCTCCGAGTCTCTGGCCAATCTCGTACCCAGGGCGGCCAAGGCTCTCCTTGGCCAAACTCGATCAAGGAAGACTGAGCAGCAGTCACAGAGCAAGCAGGGCGCGTCAGGTTTGCCCGAAGGCCCGGTTGTTGGGTTGACTTTCCGACAGCAGAACGCATTGCGAGTGTTGAAGTCGCTGGTTGAGTTGACGAAGGTGACGAATGCGTGGGAGGTCAGGTGCCTGGCGGATGATCAGAAGACGGACTCGACGATGCTTTCGGTAAGTAGACCAGCTCGCTGTGATTGACTTTGCAGGCCAGTTAAGCTGACTTCCTGGAATTTTTCTTTTGCAGTCTGCGGCGACTCTCAAAGAGCTCCCGAAGCGCTCGGCAGACACCGGTGTGATGTTCTTCGCGACCGTGGCGGCTCTGGTGCCTCACTTGCCTGGTCTGCGACAGATGACAGACGGCACGGTCTCCGGCCTTTCAGAGGCTTTCTTCTTCACGAAGAATCCGAAGTACGCATTGCAACGGCACAACTCAGCGTCGGCCTCGGCCACATCGTCACCTTCGATGGGGACACCATCCAGCCACGAGGAGACGCTGATGATGTGGAAGGAGGTTGCCTCCGCGATTGAGGGGATGCACGCGTCTGTCTACGCGATTGCCTTTCAGACTTCCTCCCAAAGTGCTCTGCCCGCATCGCCAAAAGTCTCTGCACCGGTCGAGAGTGGCCATTCGCAAGCGGCCTTGGCGTCTGCCGGTGCCTTCTTGTGCCTAGTCCACATGCTGGCCCTGAGGACAGCCTGCTCCAATCTAGGAGTAGATCAGCCATCCTCGACGTGGACGGCGCCCCGAGCTCATGAGCATCTTGCCGCTTCTCTTCCTATGGTTCTGGCGGGCCTCAAATCTCATGCGACGATGAAGATCGGAACGGGCGGTGCGGGGTCGGCGGTGGATGAGACGAAGTTGGTACATCTACCGATCGAGCCTCTGGAGGACGCCGCCTTGATGTGGATCTTGTGGTGCTTCGATGTGCTCGAGGACGCCCCGCCCAAGGATCGTGTACTGTTGCCGGAAATGGCTATTGCCCTCGTTCAGGTGAGTCCGTGCTTATTTCGGCACAATGAGACTTGCGCGAAATCTGACGTGATCTTTCACTTCTTCAACAGTCTCTATCAATGAATGCGGCACTCTCAGCGTCTGCGGCCAGGCTGATCAGTTTCTTGCTGGTCAAGCAGATCATCACACACCATGTCTCGGAACAGACTGCGGCTGACTTGCTGTTCGACATTGTGTCCCCCGAGTGCCCCTTTGCCAATTTGCGCTCTGCCGGCGTTGGGATGGTCCGCGACATAATCGACCTGAAGCTCGAAAAGCGCAAAGCCATTGCGACGCTTCCCGTTGCGGATGAAGGGGGCGTGCTGACGCCTATATTCCTGCAACGGCTCCGATCGGTCCTGTTCACACTTCCGGCTGGATTTGAACGAATCCGGGAAGCGTCGGACAGGCCGGTCCAAGTTGTTCGCATGCGAGCCTTCTTGGATGATTACTCGCCTTGGTTGAGCGAGTGCTGCCATACTTTGTACTACCTGATCAAGCGTGATCAAGACAACTTGGTGAGTGGTCTGAGTTGGTTGAAAGAGCGGGTTTGCTTCATGTTGTGCTGACGCTCTTCTTTTCTTTGTCGTGCGTGATCAGACCGGGATCCAGGAGCCAGCTCTCCAAAGCGAGTTACGCAGGACGTTTGTTGCCCCCCTCCAAGCTCTGATAAGTGACTGGCAATCGACGGGCCGGAAGACGGCGGAGAGCGACGGAGACGCGGAGCAGCGCCAGTACATTGACGGTATCGTCGTGTCTCTCGGTGTGATCGGCATGGGCCTCAGCCTCGTCGAAGACGTCTTGGGCCCGGCCAGAGGAGGACTCGAAGAGCCTTGATGCTCTCGACTGCAGTCCGGCCACCTTTCTGTCTCTTTCACGATACCCAAGCTCCTCCAACCGCCTATATCACCAGCTTCAAGGGCTCGACTTAGGGAATTCGTCCTCCGCACCATTCCTCCGACGAGGCGCTCCCTTTCAACTTCAACAACACCACAGCAAACCAAATGATACTTAATTTTTTCAACTCTTTTCCGCTTACCTCTTCGACCCTTCATTGCCTCGGACCGCCTTCTCCTCCATTTGCAACTTTCTTCTTCTTATGCCTTTAGACGTATACAACGAAGTCTTCTTACGTCAGTGCCCCTTCATCGTTTCCCAAATCGTATCAAGTTCTGTAGGGTTCCCTACTCGTTCTTCCCAAATAGCCCTCCCTGTCTTCTGAGGCCTGAGGTCGTATCAGCGTATCAGCGGTCAGCCAGCACGTCAGGGGCACTTTGGCACTTTGCCAGAGGATGTTCATGACAGATGGAGAGGTATCTTTTTCTCTTTTTGAAGGGGAGCGAAGTCGAAAGATGCAGACTAAAAGGGGGAGATTCGTCAAATGGAAAGGGTAGTAGTGAAAGCACGAGAAATGAAGGAAGGTGAGCGGAAATAGTGTGATAGTCGTAGGCGAGGTCAAATAATATGGTGCGCGTATGGGCGAGGAGACGAGGGGGTGGGCCAAGTCTTGTGTGGATGGTGGAGAGTGTCTTTTTCTTCTATGCCCCGATGACTAGGAGTCGGGTCGTGGTGTCCCTGGTGATATATCCCGTTGTCCCGGCTTCAGCCTGTGGAGGTCATAGCAATTTACGAGAAGTCTGTGGACGTCTCGGGCTCCGCATCGTTCACGTCCTTGTCCTGGAGAGCGCTGACCTTCTGGAGCGTCAACTTCTGGTCCTCGTTCAATGTGCCCATCAGACCACCGAAGAGCTCGGCATTCTTCCCTTGCAGCTCTGTTGTCGAAAGGAGCAAAAGAGATGAAGACAGAGGGATGATCAGAAGCGTGTTGGAAGGGGCGTGTGAGATTAAGAACTCACCAGTCATGACAGAGCGGAAGCTGTCGTACAACGGGATGTCGTCGATAGCTGCCAAGCGTAAGAAATAATTGTCAGTTTACGATTGGATTCACAAGGTCGGTCACAATGTTTGGTGTTGGTTGACTCGACTTACGGGAAGTGAAGGTGAACTCATCGTCGTCATCGTCGTCCAAGTCCTCTTCGTCGATCTCCTCCTCCGGGACTTCCATACCGGCCTGCTTTGCTGCGTTGACAGCTGCGAGTCGAGCCTGCTCGGCTGCGAGCATCTCTTGAATTTCGTCTGAGGAGGCAGAAAAAAAAGGATGAGCGGACCAGCTTCGTCTAGATGCTACCGGATGTATTTGACTCACTCTCAGCATCGATGACATCGGCATCTGTGGATTTCGAAGAAGAGAACGCGAGGGATCAGCCAGGGGCGCTGATTAGAAGACCGAGGCGAAGTACTCACCATCATCAAAGCCGTCGACAGGCTCAGCATCTTCATCGTCCTCGTCAACTTCATCGTCATCCTCGTCCTCAAAGAGGTCCTGCAATGCCTTGCGCCTGAGGATGGCCTCGGGCAAGGTGTCAAGCTGGTGCAAAAGACCCGCGAAGACTTGCGGAAGCCCGTCCCGGACAGCCTGAGGAAGGCTTTCTGTGGGAGCGCTGAGCAAGCTCATGAAGCCGAGGATGGCCACTCGCTTCTCGTGCACACGGCTGTATGTGCCCAGAATGTTGCCCATCAAGGCAGTGAAGAACTTGACAGTCTCACCGCGAGTCTCGAGGATAGAGAGGGTGAGCTGTTGGTTGAGGTAGATCATGCCGAGAACCACCACAGATGACCACTTTCGCAACTGGAGAGCGTCCTTAGACGTGTCGTAGACGCCAGGAAGGATCAGGCCCAGCACGCCGGGGTATGCCTGCGCGTCAGGAAAATGTTGTCAGTGCCACGCCAGAACAAGAGCGAAGAAGCCAAGAACACGCACATCGAAGACGCTGTCTTTGAGGCTGAGATGGATCGAGTCCGCCAACTTGGCACCGGAAACTCGGTCGTTCAGGCCCAGATGTTCTGAGGTCATGACCGTGTTGAGGATGTCGAAAAGCATGTTTCGGTGTTCTGCGCTCTGCTTGAATGTATCAGCGCCCCAGGTGATGAAGTTGTCTAGCGTGTTGAACATCTCTGTGAAATTTGGCTTAAGCGTCAGTCGCAGCAAAGAAGCTATAAGCCATATCGGCACCGAAGGCAGACTCACCGCCGAAGAAGTCGATACCAGAGCTCTTGAGAGACTGGTACATCTGTCCGAATAGTTGCCAGAGAGCAGGGGAGACCTTCTTCTGGTAGAAAGTGAGGGCATCGGTGACCTCGAAGCAGTCATCGTAGAAGTCTGCAACGTGTCCAGAGAGGTGAGCCACAAACAGCGGTCTCGATTGGGGAAGCATGTTGGAGGCACTCACCGATCAACTCCTTCTCCAGTGTGAGGCTGATGATGGGAAGAATGGCAGGCTCCATCTCTTCCAAGATAGATGGGCTGTTCTGAGCCGCGTCCACAACTTGGAAAATAGTGGCTAAACAGTTCATGGTAGCGAAAGCTGTTGGGGAAGAAAATTAGATCAGTGCCAAACCAGACCCACCATCATCTGCTAATGACTCACACTTATCAGTGTCGTCCCCTAGCGCGGCCAAGGTTGACACATCACCCTCGCCATCACCATTCGATTCGTCCAACTCAGTTAGCAGGCGACGGTAGGTGTTTGCAATCTGGGTAACGAACTGCACAGCGAATGGCAGAAGCTCCTTCTGGAACTCTTCGAAGAATGTCTGCTGTACCTGGCCCAAGTTGTCCAGATCCGCCTCGTCCGCAAGCTTGAGGAGAGTCTGCATGACCTCAGCGGCGCGAGGTGCCAGCGCGACGCGTACCTCTTCGTGCTGGATGAGCATTCCTAGGGCCTCAGAGGCCGCGACGCGTACGGGGAGCTCAGAGTCACCGAGACACGACATGATACCTGAGAACGCCGCCTCAAGGGTCTGTGAAGACAGCGAGGGAAAGGCCAAGGCTTAGCCTCGGATACAGAGGCAGGCTGAACAGTCGCTCAAGAACTCACCTTTTCGTTCTGCCAGTGCATGCCATCTTTGTCAAACTCTTTGATGACTTCGCAGGCGTGGAATCGAAGGAATCGGTGCTCGCTCTGGAGCTCGGTAACGACGTGGTTCAAAACGAAAGAGTCGAGAGTGTTGGAGACAAGCGGGTGCTTGACCATCAGAGATGAGAGAGCGCTGCACATGTTCAATGCACCGTCCTTCTGTGCGGCATTGTAGGTGCCAGGGTATCCGGTGATGATGGCGGTGATGAAGGCGAGCTGGGGCTGGAGAGTTACCTTGGCCCGCTTCGTCACAAGTGCTGCATGGCACGGAGATTGCAGAAGACATCAGTGCATGGACGGGACGAGTTCGCGATAGGTAGACGCGACTCACTGGTCAAGAAGTCCTTGGCAGCGAAATGTGGGCTGGCGTGGTCGTCATTGCCCTCTGGAGATATGAGCGCGGTCAGCTTCAAACGCCTGTGCAGACATGACAGGAGAAGTAAGGTACGCACCAGTCTGAGAACGGACGTAGTCGGCAGAGTCAAGCTCCCACAACTCCTCGTCAAGGGCACTCCAAGACAAGGTTGGCAGAACAAACTTCTGCACGATGTCGTTAACCGAGGGCTTGAGGAGTTGCCAGGTGGTCGTTGGTCGTACACTGTGATGGGTGGATAAGAGTGAGAACAGGTAGGCATGGAAGATGGAACACATGGTGCTGCAGCTCACCATTGCTCGTAGAATCTGAACTGGAATCGCTTGGCACGTTTGCTGAGCCAGGCCTGTCCCGCCACGTATTGCTCCGTCTTGCGCAAGTAGACCTTGAGAATCTCGGGTGCGAACAGCTGAGCAAAGCGTTGAGCAAATGGCTTGTACATGCTCTTGCTGGGAGGAAGCTGGGAAGGGTTGCCAAATGCAAAGAAGAGCTTGTTCAGGGAGAAGTAGGCCCACTTCTTGGCTTTCCACCATGGAGCCAGTTCCCGCGCATCTTCGTCATCAGGGAGCTGCGACGCGTCGATGTCCTTGTCAACGATGGCGAGAAGAAGCTGGCCCCAGGGTACAATGGACTCGTCGGTCTGTTGGTGCTTCGTCAAGTGGGACTCCATGCTGGTCTTGTAGCACTTGAGCATGAGGTAGAGGAGCGAGCCAGCTTCTGGAGCAGTCGCGTTGGGAGCTTGCAGAAGTCTCTGGCCTGTTGCGAGAATGGAAGGGAAGGCTGCTGAGACAATCTCGTCCATGGTACCGGCGTGCTGGCTTTTCCACCTGAGATGTTCGAGTAGCCAAAGCCAAAGATGTCAGTGCTTGGAAGATCTATCAGCCGTGCAACTCGACTCACCTGAACGCGCGGATAGCCTCGAGCAGCGCTGAGAGACCGGCAAACAAGGTCTGTGGGTCCTCTGTGCTGAGCATTTGAAGCACGGTCTGGAGCAGATCGGGCCATTGCTTGGGGTAGTCACAGACGATGATGGCACGCAGAGCAGGGGAGATCTGAGAGCGAATGACAGGTGGTGCCTGCATGAGCGCAGGTAGGATACCAGCACGAATGGTCTGGCAGTCGCTGGCCGGGATAGCGCCAGAGCTGGGGCCGACGCGACTGGGCAGAGTGGCGCGCTTTTCCACGATTTCGGGGTCCCAGCTGGACATCACGCGGTTCTTGAGGTAGCTGTGGCAGGAGCGAAGAGGTCAATGAGAAGGGGTGTGTCAAAAGCTCACTGTATGCAGGGTAACTCACATGGAAGCCGCCTGACGAACAGACAGGTCAGCCTCGTTGGAGGCGACGATCTGGAAAACGGCAGCGAGCATGCCCTCCTGAGGCTCGAGCTTGCGGATCTCGAGCTCAGCAGCCTTGCGCGTGTTGGGATTTGGGCTGTAGGACGAACCTCAGTTGTCAGCTCTCATCATGCTGTAAAACACTGGCGCATGTAGCACTCACTCCAAGGTGGACCCGAGCAATTGGTAGAGTGCGTCCATCGTGAGCAAATAAGTTGAGCTCAAGTCGGGGGTGCGGGTGTCGGTGGTGAGGAAGAGAGTGATGATGAGTTGCAAGTGTTCTTCTCTTCTTCCCTCTCTCTCTTGCGCGCCGCTCGCTAAGAAAAAAAAAGTTGATCTCGTCACAAAATCCATCTGTGCAGAAAATATGAAACTTTTTCCAGGTCTTTTTGAGACTCCTCGCCTCGCACGGAGCATCATTCGAAAGCGAGGGAGAAAGTTAACACAGTCGTTGTTGGATTTCACAGGACGAAGAGAACAGAACGAGAGGAAGCGAGAGGTGAACATTCGATGCCGTAAGATCATGTCAGAGAGGGAAGGGAAGCTGGTGATGATCATGCCGTGTGGCGTGTGTCGCATCATGCGTACAAGCTGTAGGACGAAAGGCAGAGAAAGATCAGTGCTCCGTTCATTTGGCAGCAGGATGAGAATCACCGAGACTGAAACTCACTCATCCGCATCGTCAGCCTCAAATGCTGCTCCACCACCAGCTCCGCCGCCAGCACCAGGTGCAGCGCCATCGGCACCCGCACCGGTAGGGAACTTGAAGTTGTTGCCGAACCCTCTCGACTGTTGGAGGGTCTGTGCAAACATCTCATACCGTCGGATGTCCTGGTCAGATACTGATCGGCGCGCGAACCGCATCGCCTCCTCGAAGTGCTGTACGGTGATCTCCGGTACAGGGTCTTCAACCTCAGCTGCGTCCTCCTCCATCTTGACATCTGCGTCCTCTGCCTTGGCGCGTCGCTCGGTCTCACGCTTGATATCGGCGTCGATAGACTCGCGAATCGCAAGCTTGGCAGCACGTTGGCAGATCTGGAAAAGCGAGATTCGTTATCAGCTCAGTATGTGACAAGCGCAATCGATGATGAGAAGAAAGTGACTCACCTCAGCCAAATCGGCACCAGAGAAGCCGTGGGTGTTCTTCGCCAGGAAGCGAAGGTCGACAGACTCAGCAATTGGTGACTTCTTCAGAGTTGCTGAGAGAATGGAGAATCGAGACTCCTCATCGGGCAAGGGGATGTAAATCAGTTGGTCAAGACGACCGGGACGCAAGATGGCAGGGTCGATCTGGTCCGGTCGGTTGGTGGCACCAATGACGAAGACGTTCTTCTTTGCGTTCTGCAGAGCGGAAGAAAGGGAAGAAAAATCAGTTTTCAATGCAGCCTGACCAAATGTGGCTAGTCCGAATCACTCACCATGCCGTCCATTTCTGTCAAGATCTGGTTGATGACTCGGTCACCTGCTCCGCCCGCATCACCAGACGAACCTCCACGGCTCTTTGCAATCGAGTCGAGCTCATCGAAGAACATGACACACGGCGCCGCAGCACGTGCCTTGTCGAACACGTCTCGTACGTTGGCCTCACTCTCACCGAACCACATTGTCAAGAGCTCAGGACCCTTGATCGAGATGAAGTTCGCCTGGCACTCGTTGGCGATAGCCTTGGCAAGCATCGTCTTACCCGTACCAGGAGGTCCGTAGAAGAGGACACCCTTGGAGGGAGCCATGCCGTACTTGAGGAACTTCTCGGGGTGCTCGACGGGGTACGAGACTGTCTCTTGGAGCTCCTGCTTGACCTTGTCCAGGCCACCGATGTCGTTCCAGGTGACTGTTGGCACCTCGACTACGGTCTCGCGCAGTGCTGAGGGGTTGGAGACACCGAGAGCGAAGCGGAAGTTGTCCATGGTGACACCGAGAGAGTCGAGCACCTCGGCATCGATGGTGTCCTCATCCAGGTCAATGAGGTCCATCTTCTCACGAATCTGCTGCATCGCAGCCTCTGAACACAGAGCAGCAACATCTGAACCGACGTAGCCGTGTGTGTCGGCAGCGATCTGCTCCAAGTCCACATCTTCTGAAAGCTTCATGTTCTTGGTGTGAATGCGGAGAATCTCAAGACGGCCGGTAGGGTCAGGAATACCGATGTCGACTTCACGATCGAATCGTCCGAAACGACGGAGAGCGGGATCGATCGAGTTGGGTCGGTTCGTGGCAGCCATAACAACGATGTTGGAACGCGCCTTGAGACCGTCCATGAGGGTGAGTAGTTGGGAAACAACACGTCGCTCAACCTCTCCGTTAGTCTTATCACGCTTGGGCGCGATGGAGTCGATCTCGTCGATGAAGATGATGGCAGGTGAGTTCTTCTCTGCCTCTTCGAACGCCTTCCGCAAGTTCGACTCTGATTCACCAGCCATCTTGGACATAATCTGTGCGCGCGTGTCGCGGAGGAATCTGTGTAAGTATCGTACTGAAAGTATAAATCATAGGCGCTCGTGCACATACCTCAGGACCGTTGATGAGGAAGAAGAAAGCGCCAGTCTCGTTTGCGACGGCTCGCGCCATCAATGTTTTACCGGTACCGGGAGGACCGAACATGAGTACTCCACGCGGGGGCTTGATACCGATGCTCTTGAACAGTTGGGGGTGGCGAAGAGGCAGTTCGACCATCTCGCGGACTGATTCGAAGAAGACAAGGCGTCAGGATTACATGCATGTATGCTGGCGTATGCTGCGGAATTGGACTCACTTTGCGCCATCTGCTTTCGGCAGCCACCAATGTCATCGTAACCGACCTCAGCCAGGTTGGACTCCTCATCTTCGCGCTTGACTGGGTCACCCTCGTGGTGAATGACGGTGTCCTGAGCGACAATGCAGAACTCTGCAGGGTCGGTCTCGATGACCTTGAACTCCACTTGGCGCATACCACCGCGGACGGTGAATGTGTCGCCCTTGCGGACAGGTCGGTACGCCTCGAGGAAGTATGGCTTGAGGTACACGTCGAATATGTTTCCGGTCAAACCCTCGACGGAGTCGTCGAAGGGAAGAACGTGAATGCGCTTGCCGTACTTGATGTCGTGGCAAGCGTGCACGGTGACAAGGTCGCCGAGCTTGACTCGGAGGTTGTTTCGCGCAACCTTGTTGAGTCGGATCTTGGAGTCTTCGGTGGTGTCGTCGGTCAAGCAGATGAGGACAGTGTCGCGGCGCTTCTTGCCACGGATGAGAACTGGTGCGGGGAGAACCAATATGAGCGAGGCTCGACTGTATGCGCGCAAAAGGTGGATCTCAGTGCTCACCTGTGTCACCACGGAACAAACCGAGTTCCTCCATCTTCGCGGGCGACAGGCAGGCCACCGAGTTGTCATCAGTGGTTGCCTCATCGACGAAGAGACGGTTGGGGGCTACACAGATAGAACAGAGGTCGTAAGCATACAGCGACACTGCAGACAGTGATAGGACACAGTAGCAGCTGAAACTTACACTTCTTTTGCCTGAGGATAGCAGTGGCGGTCTCCTCCTTGCTGGCGGCAGTCTCCTCGGGCTTGGGTGGCACTTCGGCCTTCTTCTCGTCAGCCATGCTGGATGTTGTAAGGGGGTGAATGCGGGTTGAGGGAGGGCTAGAAAGGGAGAAAGGAGTAGACAGCGAGTACGGCAGATGTGTAGAGAGAGAGAAACTGTCAGTTCTGCGCTCGTTGGTGGTGGAAGGTCGAATGGAAGCTCAGCTGATGAGGCTCGAACTCGTCACTACCGCGCGACCAACACACGCACGCTCGAGCCACGCAAGCTCCACGCTCCCATGTCGTGCAAGGGTCGAGCGTCGGGCCGCACCTGCCGAGCCACGTGGTGTGCTCAGCATTCTTCGAGATCGGGCGCCTTCAGCTCCACCTTCTCGCCTTCATCATGCGGAGCCCGTGAGTGAGCAAGCACACGACTCGCAAGACGGATCCACGCGATGGCAGAAGAGGATACAATGTCCGTAGCGGAGCCCGTCGCTGCCGTTGGAATGGACAGCGCCGCCACAGGAACGCAGACTGCGGACGCTGGTCCATCCATCGAACCGCAGGGCAATCCAGCTGAGGCATCATCATCGCCCAAAGCAGCACGAAGCGCGGATCGGCCGGCCGAAACTGGCGAAGAACCTCTGCCAAAACGTCCGCGGCGCGATGCAGAGGCTCGATCGCGTGGTATGCGCATGTTCGGTCTCGTTACTTCCACGCTGAAGAAGGTTGCCAACGAGAACGAGAAGCGCATGACTGGAGCAGCAGTGAGTCCCTGCCAAATTCTAAGAAACTGCTCTGGGTTAGTCTGTATGCTGATGTTCTCTTTAATCGTCTTCCGAAAAGGGGAAACGGCGCGCTGAGATTGACGAGCGCTTAAAGCAAAAGCTGCAGCGGGAGACGGAGGACTTGCACTCCAAAGCAGCAGAAGCCAAGCAGGACCGAGCTGATGTCGCCGAGTTAACAAGGATAACAAATGCTATCGCCGTCGGAGAGGCAGATTTCCGCGTGCGAAAAGCGCAAAAGAGAAGATTGGCCAGCTTCCTCTGCGTCAAGGTCGACGTCAGGGATTCCATCATCGGACGGCGAGACAATTTCAATCGCGGTCGAGGTCACGCAGGATCAGAACACCTGTCTACCTCGGATTACGCGACCGATCTGCCATTCGCCCTGGAGCCTCTACGAGAGGGTTCGCAGTATCCCGTGTACCACCTGCCTGCCAAATTGCTACCATCCCAAGAGGATGAACTCGACGAGCAGGAGGATCGGGTGGACAGGTTGATAGACGATGCTGAGACGGAATGGCGAGAGAGAAGAGCTCGCCTTGTAGAACAAAGCAAGCAACTTCGGGAACGCATCATGGAACGGCGGCGGAAAAATGCTCCAGCAGAAACATCAGCTGCGACCGGCGAGGACAGCAGCATGGATCAGAAAGAAGACGGGGCACAGCAGCAACAGCCGCAGCCATCTGATCACGATGCGGAGATGCACGTTGCAAGCCCTGATCGAGGAGAGGGTCCTGTCACCGAGACATGAACTCAAACAAAATTCAAGGCCTCAATTGCATCGATTTGTTGGGCACAGACCCCCAGGCGCATTCGCTAACCAGGAATCTCCGGCGGTCGTCGTCCCGCTCGATTGAAAGGAAGACGGAAGAGAACGAGGATCAGCCGCCGGCGAAATGTATGCATGGAAGCGAAACCTCAAAGCTGTAGGTTGGTGAACGAACCCGTCCTTTGTGATGTTGTGCGACGTCCGCATGCTGTTGCCTCAAAGGCATTGACCGCCTCATCTCATTTTCGGAGTGGCGCGTCGCTCATCTTCTCATGACCTTCTCTTCTTCTGTTGTTTTGTGTCACCAAGGCTGGAGAACCGTCTCATCGTGCAAGAGCCGCCGTCCGAGAGATTGCCCCTCCCCTGCATATAAAGAGGCCCGCTGACTCTTCCCATTTTCTCTCCCCTTCCACGCCCTTCTCCCTTTTCCCTCACATCCGTCCTATATTTACAATTGAGTCGACAACTCACCTCTTCCTTCCATCTCTTACATCCTCCGTCAGTCCACCCCTACAAGCAACCTTCCCAACGCTCTTTTGAAACGTTACCACCCTCTCCACCTTCAATCCTCAAGACATATCCTCGATCTCAAACCGATGACCAAGTTCACCACCCTCCTCGCCCTCCTGTGCCTGCTCGGCAGCAGTGCCCTTGCCTCAATCGAAACCCCACCTGAGGCTTTCGCACGTTCACCGGGACACCCTGGCACTCAAGAGCACTCTTATGGACGTGACTTCGAGGCGCGGAAACACAGTCACCACCACCAGCATCATCACACCCACCACCACAACCACAGCCCTCCCCCTGCTCCTCAGCAACAGCATGAACAGTCGAACGGGCAGTCCGGCCAAGAGAAGCACGGGGCAAAAGCGTCCAACAAGGGTACGAACACTGTCCACTGGGGCGACGATCCGTGAGTCCAAACCTACATAGTTTGAAGCCTAGAGAAAGGATTCTCACTTGTGCTTTAATTTTCTTCCTTCAGGGAGGACTGGAAGCTCGTCGTCAAGATCGACCACACCAACTTCTACGACGAGATGGACACCTTCACCGGTCCGGATCCTACCAAGGGCATTGTAAACTACGTTAGCATGGCCCAAGCCCGCCAGGAGGGTTTGGTCAATACGGACAACGGCAAGATCTTCATGGGTATCTCTAAGAACCGGAAGAACGGGATGTTCCATGCCGTCCGTCCAAACACCAAAAAGACGTTTACGGAGGGTATCATCACTGTCAAGTAAGTGTCAAATGCGCAGTGGGATTCCCGTTTGAACCTGGCTTCTGTCATGCAAAGTTTCTAATCCGATCGCATTTTCCTGTACGCAGAGTCAACCACATGCCTGCAGCTTGCGGCAACGTATGTATGATTTGGACCTTTCAAAGGTGTTTTGGCGGGCTCGACTACTGACTGATAGTGATCTTCTTTCTCTCCACTAGTGGCCTGCTATCTTCACCGTCGCTGCGGATGGTAGCTGGCCTGACCACGGAGAGATTGGTATGTACTTCGATGAGCTGTATCTTGCCTTGATTGCGATTTGCGACTGATGACTCAAGTGTATTGTTCTCTTTGCATCGGTCAGACATTGTCGAGGGCGTGCACTTCTACAAGTCGAACAAGATGAGCATCCACACCCTTCCAGGTAAGTCGTTGTCCACCTCAAAGGTGATCAAGTTTACATATAAGATGGCTGACATTCTAGCCTGTCGACCTCAGGATGCCACCTGCAAGATTGGGCTTTGAACCTTCAGCTCGGCAACCTTGGCTCTGAGAGCAGCACGAACTGTGCCGCCTTGCAGACCGATGATAAGGGCTGTGCTATCCAGTCCGAAGAATTGGACTACGGTGTGGCAGTGAACAACAATGGTAAGTGGGGCCTCCCTTGGCTCCCTCAAAGAAATTCGGATCGGGATTGGTTTGCTAACGCTGAATCTCGCAAACTTGGAAGGACTTGGACTTTACGCGATGGCATGGTACGTGACACTACATCTGGACTATATCAATGCGCCTTGACATACTGGGCGAAGATCTGACTCTCATCTCTGCTGTCTTCATCCGTTGCTTCGACCAACAGGGACGAGGAACATGGCATCTCAGTGTACTACTTTAAGCAAGTGCCAGCCGACATCGCTGCCGGCAAACCCGATCCGACAAAGTGGGGCAAGCCCACGGCTTATTTCCCTGCGCAAGGCTGCAACCCTTCTCAGTTCTTCCACTCCCACTCGCTCGTTTTCACGAACACACTAGGTGAGCTGCTGTCCTCAATACCACCCTGGTAAAGATCGGTCAACTTCTCTTCGTCACCTTCTAACCATTGTGTTCCTCCCTTCCATCCATTAACTCTCCATAGGTGGACAGTGGGCCGGTAACGAGCAAGTCTGGAACTGGAAAGCCACTATGGAGCAGAGCTGTGCCGAGAAGACTGGAGCTGGTTCGTTCATGGACTACGTCAACTCTGGCAAGGCGGACTTTGGCGACGCGTACTGGCTCATCGAGGACATCCAGATCTGGCAGGTGAGTGTGATAGATCGATCGGGTGATGAAGATGTCGGGCGTTTCCTGCGGCGAGAGTAAGGGTTTTCTGACTCTTTTCGTTTTCTGTTTCCCTGCGTGCAACGTAAACTTCGCGGACGAGTAGAAGAGGAGGAAGGCATGATCAGGCCTCAGAGACTGTGGAGTTAACCTCCATATCACTGACTTTGGCCAGGACTGCGGCCCTGTCATTCGCGGGCGAGTCTTCGATCTCGACCTCTGTTCTCCGCGTCGCATCAAGGTCTATTCTTCCACGACCGAATTTCCTTCCCTCCGATCCTATGCCTTCTCGACTCGATCCTCACCACCTCCTCGACTCGATTCTCAACACCTCAACATTCGACTTCCACCCCACTCCGGTTGATCCGGCCCTATCTACCAGAGCGTACAGCCAAGGACGTCTAGCTAGCGCTGGTCGGACTGTGAAGTGTCCCCACGGAGAACGATGGAGCTGGTCCTTCATCGCCTCCGTGCTGTTCACTCATTACCCCTCCCTTCCCTTCCCTTCCCGCCCTCGACCTGTTTCTCTCCTTCTCGACGCTTCCCTATTTCTCCACCGTCATCGTCCTTTCTATGAACCATTGTTATCCAGCGTTCAGTTCCGTTTGTCCAGCCTTCATCATACTGGATACATCGATTTAGAATCATCCTTCTCATCCGTGTCGGCCACAGTTCTGTATTGCCCGTACCTTCAGTTGGCCGCTAACAATTGGCAGATGAGCAGACCCAGCAACTGCAGTGAGGAGAGAACGCTTGAGTTGCACCTCCAAGGACGAAAGAAAGGGGGGACCTCATCGCCTCATCTTCGATTCGATGGATGGGGCGACAGCCGACAGAGCGGACCTTTTGATCGGTCATCAGGAGTGGGAAGAAAAGACCAGAGAAAGTCACCAAATGCAGCACGGCGACACCGCACACCGAAGGACTTTTCATTTCGTGTACCAAAGAGAGAGGGGAGAGCGGAGAGGATTTCCCGAGCGGCGAACGACATCATCAGCGGCGCCAAGTTTGAGTGAAGTGGAGTCCTCCGTCGATCCACAACCAACATCAGCATCATCATCGACGGATCCCCAACTGACGACAACGACATCAACACGAGGAACGACGACGAGCGCAACGAGGGCAAGAAAGACAGGTCTCTCCCTCAGCTCGGTGCCGCTCCAAGAAGGAACAAGGATCAAGCGGATCAAGCGGCAGCTTCCCATTTGCCCCCTCTCTGCCCCCCGCGCTCCCCTCCGGTCGCTGCCTCATCCAGGATCTCTTGTCGAAGAGAAGGAGGAGTCGCCATCACGATACGCAAGGATCTATAAAAGCATCGCGAACTTCAAGGTCTCTCCATATAGACGGACTTGCTCAGGTCTTTGCCCTCCCCCCTGCTGCTCTTAGAAGGATCTCAAAAGCCAACATCCATCAACACATAAAATGAGCTTCGGAGCTTCGACGAACACGACCTTCCTTGGTCTCGCCACGACCACGGCCATCTTCGCAGGTATCGGAGGTGTATGTCTGATCGGCTTCGAAACTATGAGGCAGATCAAGCGGCTGCCCAACGTGCAGTTTGCATCGCTGTCCCAGCCATGGGCCGCCTTTCGCAGGGCAGAAGTGCAGCCTACCAGCAATGGTAGTGGCCATCCAAACGGCGATCATCGACCACAACAGAAGACATCAAATGATCAGCAGAAAAAGGAGCTACTCACATGCGAAGACTGGGAGATGGGCCATCTCTACCATGCTCGTACTTTCCATGCCACCACCCCCACCCCGGCTCTAGCCAGATGGCCCCTCCAGTGGGCCTGGCAGGCCATAAAGTTCGACGACTGGTTCTATGCAACCCACACAGGCATGGACACCGTCATCTACGTCCGCTTTCTCAAGGCAGCCGGTGAGTGTCTACATCAGTCATATAATCACACCGTCTGTATTTGAGTCTGACTTTTTCTCTCTGATTTCTCTCTGATTTCTGCGACTTAAGTCCTATGGACCTTGCTCCAAACCCTCACAACGGCACCTGCACTGCTCGCCATTCATTTCCACTACAGCGAGCATTTCGTCGAAACCAACTCCATCGAAGAGAGTAACATGGCCCGCGCTTCACTCTCTTACGTTGCCGCATCGCCTTCCATCGAATGCGCAAGTACAGATAAGGAGCTCAGGTCAAAATGTGTATACTCCCCAAATCCCGACGGCCAGAAGATTCTGTGGGTGCATCTTCTCCTTCTGTACTACATGACATTCACGTGGTGGTACGCGCTATGGCGCATCGCTCACGGCGGCCTCAAGATCCGGTGGCGCCTCATTCAACGCACTCGAGAGACTGAAGCCAAAAAGGTTAAGGAGCATCGCATTCACCAGGACACACAACAGGCGGACAGCCAGAACCGATCTCGTCGTCAACGAACTGAGGACTCTCCACTTGACTCCCTAGGATGGAGGCAGCGGACCCTCATGATCTCCAATCTACCTGCCACCATGAGGAGCGAGGCCGGCATACGACGATACTTCGAAGAATATCTGCGGCCCGATGACGCCAGCACGATTGCAGACGAGCGCGAATCCATGCTCCACGATCGAACAAGCTCTCATGGTAACGGGGACGTCCACGCTCAAAACAATGGCAACCAGAAGTTCAGTGACGCTCCAGAGTCGGACCTGCACAGATTCGGCAGCCTGCGCCGTTCCGACACAAAAAACACCGCCGATAATCTGGTCTCGCCCGTCAAGACTATGGTCGGCGAGGAGGATGACAAGAATGCAACCCTGTCTAAAGGGCGAGAGCCCATGGGACCAGAACCCGATCTTCAACCCGATCGGCATCTCAGAAGTCCTATCCAAGCCGTCGTTCTCGTCAGGAAAATGGACGAGCTCTCCTCACTGCTCACTCGTCGACAGGCGGTCCTGGGACAGCTTGAGGCCGCTCACGTCAAGCTTGCCAGTGCCGTTCTGACTGACGTACGGACACGGATGGACAAGCACGCTCGTGCGCCTGGTTCCCAAAAACCAGTTGCTCCCGAACCCGAGCCAGCAAGCTTGCGTGCACGAATCAATGTTCTGAAAAAGGCACTAGACAAATGGATCGGGCTCAGCGCAAGAGCGATGTCGAGGCGCGCGACGGTAACCAACTCAGCGAGCACAATCTGAGAGTGGAGGAATTGGTCAAGCACCTTGGTCCCTTTGTAAAGGCTCTGGACGAGCAGCAGGCCCGAGCTGGGGTGTTCAGGGGTAAAGAGGGGGAGGAGACCAAGTTTGACGAAAGCGTCTGGGAGGCGCTGGCCGAGGTTCCTAGGGAGCTATTGGATCCTTATCAGCCTGTGACTCGGCTTTCTGCCCTCTTCCGAGGCCAGACGGTGCCAACGATCGACTATCTGCTCACCAAGCTCAACCTGCTCACCGCGCTTGTGACGGAGATGCGGTCTCGTCCACCTTCCACCTATGCCCCAGCTTCGACCGCGTTCGTCACTTCCGTGATCCACGTCAAGCTCGCATGGTATGGCGGGAATTGAAGGATCAGATTGTGGCTAAAGTCCGACTTGCTCCTGAAGTTAAGGATCTCGATTGGGAGCGGCTTATGAGCACGACTTTCTCTGGCGAGGTCGGTCGGGGAGCGGGTGTTTCCGTTTTTGTGTGGGGGATGACGATCTTTTGGACGATTCTTATCAATTTGCTCACGGCTGGCCTGGCCAATTTCACCAACGTAGGCGGACTCAAGCCCTTCTTCGCCGAGAACGAGAAGCTCAGTGGCTTCGTGAGCACAACTCTACCCTCTTTGGCGGTCTCGCTTATTACGATGGCCGTTCCCGAGCTCGTGTTCCAGGTCAGCAAGCGCGCGCAAGGATTCGTCACTTTCAGTCAGCTGTACGACATGTGTCTGACGCGCTACTGGAAGTTCGTCATCCTCAACATCGTTGTCTTCTTCACCATCGGATCGACAACGCTGCGAACGATTATCACCACCTTTCCCGGCTCGGGCACGGACATATCGTCCCAGGATCTCCTGGCAAGGATCGGTTACAGTTTCCCGACTTCTGCACCTTACTTCGTCTCCTACCTCATCCTGGTATGGGCCTGCACTCGGGCTTTGAGCTTCTGGGTTTCATGGTCCCGCTCATCCAGCATTACGGCGCTCGACGTGCAAAGACGCCTCGCGTGCGTGCGATCAAGACATTGCCGCGAAACTTCAACCGATACTACTGGCTGCCATTCCACGTGCTCATCCTGACAATCCTGTTCATCTTTACGCTGCTCAACCCCTCGTCATACCCTTTGGCCTGGTCTATCTCCTCTTCGCGTACGTGGTCTTCAAGAAGAATTTGGCGTTCATCTACTACCGCCGCTTCAACGAGAAGGAAGGTGTCGTCTACTTCGTTCGCATCATGCGGTTCAGTCTCGACGGGCTTATCGTCGGACAGGCTGTGCTGCTTATCCTGTTTGCCGTCTTCAAGCTGCGGGCTGTGTACATTGGCTTCTGTGCACTCACGATTCCGCTCACGGTGATCTTCAAACTCTTGGGTACGCGGTGGTGGCGGTCGCAATGTAGAGCCCTGGACGAGGAGGAAGCTTGTGCGCTCTGTGGTCTGGATACGTTGCGGTCTGTGGCGGAGTCAAACCACACGGCCGATCGCTCGTACGGGGGCGACATGTCCTTCCGGGGAAGCTTCGATGGACAGATCCCGCCCGACGCACGGGCAAGCGGTCGATACCCGCCCATCATCATCCCGCAGGAAACAACCTCGGTCTTTTACAATACGTGGCAGAGGATTCACGACTCCTTCCATGCGAATGGCTTCGATCGCCCGAGCCACATCGCTCAGATGGGAAGCAGAGGAGAGAAGTTGGATAACCCGGCACTCGCTAGCGCCAAAGCGTTGGTGCATGCCCCGGCGGCGGCAGCTCGTGTGTCTGCAAATGCGGCGAAGCACCGAGCTGGTATCGCCAAGGCCACCCTCGGGCTTGGGAAAGGCCGAGAAAGACGTGCGATGCAAAAGGCAGCGGATGAAATAGCAGCGCGAGTGGGCGGGGACGACAGCCTGGCTACGGAACCGACCGCTGAGGACAGAACGCAGATTTCGAGAGCGAAATCGTTCCATTCTCGAGCTGCCAGTTGCCGATCGGAAGAAGCGCCGTTCCTTTCCGGCTTTGATGTGGTCAGCAGTCATGCACCGGTTCCTACGACACACGGTGAAGATGACGATGAGTGTACGCACGAAGGTATTATCCGCACTCATTCGACGCCTAGGCGGAACCGGAGCAACCGGGGCACGCCTCGGAAGCAAACCCGACAGGGGCTGCATCCCTTGGACACCTCGATGGGCGGGATCGACCGCCTTGTTATTGGGGCAGCTGGTTCGACAACCAGCAGGGACAACAGCGCACAGGAAGGTCAACAAGGCCTGCGGGATCCTGACTTATCTGAGTTTGGCACCATAGGCCCGATGACGCCCAGGAAGGCGGCTGCCGCCAAGGAAGCGCCACCACCACTGGTGGAAGATGCGGTGACTGACGATGGCGATGAGGACAACTCTTCGGATTGGGATGACGACGAGGATGAGGATGACCTCCCGCTCGTTCGAAGACATGCACCGCCGACTTGGGACGACACTCCCAACAACTCGGCAAAGTACAACAATCCCTTCTACAACCATCATTTGGACCCTTTCCTCTGGTTACCGCGCGACCCGACGCAGATCTTGAATCTGTTCGATACGATTGAATGGTACGGCCCTGCGCTGGTCAGTTCCCAAGGTGGCGCTGGAAATGTGGGTGAATGGGAGGATGAAGAAGAGGAGACTATGGATGAGAAGGGCTCAGTTTCCGAGATGGGCGGAGTGCCCAAGATCATAAGTGGGCACGAAGAGATCGTCTTGAGCGATACGTTGGCGCGTCACCTTGAGCAGGCCGAGGAAGTCGAAGAAGCTCAAGATCCAGCGGCGAGTCTTCCAAAGGCTGTGATGAAGGACTATCGCGATGCGATTCGGCAGAACACTCGTAGTGAGGCGGGCGGATCGGTCGCTGGTAGCGTGTCAGATTCGCGTCTGGGGCGCCAGGACTCGTTCACTTCTGGATTTTCCAGCGTACGTTCCCCGACGCAGGCGTTCCGCCAGCGTATGGATCAGTCCCAAAGTTTGTCCGTTATCGGCACTGGACCTTCCCGGCAGTTCTCGGGTGGAACGCGGGATCTTACTGATGAGAGTATCGAACGAACTGCGGCAGGGACGAGATTTGGTGTTGAAGAACACCCGGGCGATACTCCCTTGCTTCGGATCACCGATGCGACTCTTACTGGGGAACCCGACGAGACATTGCGAACGGCCCCTGAGGGAGGTATCAGTCCTACTTCTCCTGCCTCACCCGAACGTGTTCTAGATCAAGGAACGAGCGTATCTTCGCACGCCGTGGCTCCCACGCACGCGAGCCACACGATCGCGTTCGCAGGAAGTACCAAGACATACGATCATGACCCTTACCTCCGTGTTGGCACGCACCCTCGTCGCTCGGCCGGTGCGAGTAACATGAGCCATGCGACGGCTGCGAGTGCGATCAGCTCGACGGGTGGCACGGGTGCTCGTCCCGTGACGCTGAGGGAGGCACTGCGTGCGGAGATTTTGGAGGAAGAGTGGAGAACTACGTTGAAGGAGAGGTTGACTACCTTGAAGCGGTCGAAGATGGTTAGCAAGCTGGGGTCGAAGGGTCGGCGGCGGAGTGGGAGAGGTGGGGATGGGGAGATTGCTGGTGGTGAGGGCCCTTCCATTCCTGCCGTTGCTGAGAAAGAGAAGGAAGTGATGCACAGGCTGCTATGGCTCACTTGGAATCTAGGTACGTCTCTGTGCCAGACTGGTTTTTGCGTTTGGCAGATGACTCACGTCTACTCTCTTCTGATATTGTCAATCTATAGCACCAGCGGTATCATGGCCCGACACGCTCTGCGGCGACAGCTCGCTCGGAGCGAAGGTGGCGACCACACTGTCGAAGAGTTGCTGCATGCAGCTCGCAGCCAGGGTACCGATCGATTCGGTGGCGGCGGAGGCGGAGGGCACTCCCGTGGCTTCAGTCTCGTTGGACGAAGTCGATCGCGGGCCAGTCGTCGTGAGGCCTCCTCAACGACGACAACAGGTATCGCGGCTGCGACGCTTGCGGCTGCTATGCCCACTGCGGGCAACTACCGGGCCGGTGCGGGTGCAGGATCATCGGCGGAAGCTGGGCCGAGTGAGCAGCGGAGGCCGGTGACGAACAGTGCCTCGGCGCCTACTGTGGAGCATGTTCCGATGCGGGAGTTTGGCGTTCGGGCGGTTCCCAGGCCGTCGATGACGGCGGATCCTTGATACAGGAGGGGAAGGAAGTAGCTCCTTGGTGGGGCTTCATCTCTCTTTCGTGCTGCGGTCGGATAGAAGGGCCACCTTTTACTGAGGTGCTCAGGATGAAGCAACGCAACAGATCAGGACTAGTACCATACATCCCTCACGACGCATGGCCGCTCACTACGGCCCGTCAACGACGAACAATTTTCGAGTTTTACACATCTACTCTCCTCTCGTCTCCCTACCGACCTTCCCACCTCAATGACGATGATGATACCACAGAGCTCCTTTTGCACGAGCTCCTCAACCCTCACGCAGAACATTGAGGTACCTTACTTTCCTGCTCTCTCTTCAGCAACTTAAACCTGCTCGATGCTCTCGAAATCACCATATCGATGTTTCCTTTTCATACACGTTACATATATCATTGCTCTTCCTTCGTTCGCCTGCTGTCGTGTGAGGTTTGAAAGTAGTACTTTCACCTGACCCATGAAGTCCCTGCTCGATGTCTTTCGGCACGCTTGTCAACTGGGAGGCGCACGGTACAGAAACTATGATTCATGAAAGAAGCACTCTTTGGGGCATTATAAGCCACATTCTTGAGGGAAGCAGGTATTGGAACTGTCTTGTGGTTGCTTGCCCTTGGAGGGAAAGTGACTTGGCACTAACGGTGCGACCGAGCAGTCATGGGACTGAGGGTCCGTCTTCAGGTGCTGGTGCTGGTGTTAGTGTCGGTACTGGTGCTGGTGCTTGTGCAGGTGCGGGTGCTGATGCGGGTGCTAGTACTGGTGCTGGTACTGGTACTTCTGCTGGTGCTGGTCCTTGTGCGGGTGCTGGTGCTGACGCTGACGCTGGCGCCGGCGGATCGTCGATCGACATCTCGTCCGAGACCTTTCGCGGCTTCGCTCGAACAGTCAATGGCTTCCCCGCTTGAAGGCGAATGATGTTGCCCGTCGAGTCGCGCTCAGGCGGGGGAATCGCCTCTACAGGATCGTAACCCCTCACCTCCAAGCATCCACGCTGGGGCCGTGACTTGATCCCATAGAGATGAGTGCCGAGGTTGGAGATCTGATCACGCGGGACGTGGAGATGAGTGTGACAGACTCTGCATTGCCATGTTTCTCTGGCGAGATCCTTTGCTGAGCTGCTGGAAGCGGATGAGCCTTGGGTCGACCAGCTCGGTTGTCTCTGTTCCGGCCCTCGGGAACCTTGTCTGGACCGAGGAAGTGGAAATATGCTAGGTAGCCTGCCCGAGCACCTGTGAGGCCTAGACGCCCGTTCTTGCTGATTGTTGTCTTGAGAAGGAGAGGACTTCGTTCGGGGATAGAGGACCGCGGTAGAATTGAGCAGCTGTGCCCCGTAGGGCATCTTTGAGCGCCCAGTCGGTCGAGGGTGGTGATCTCAAAATCACTCTTGATGAGGAAGCTTCAGGTGGACCTGAGGCTGAGACTGAAGTTGGAGCTGAAGCTGGAGCTGAAGGCGGGATACCGAGGGCTGTGAGAGCGGCTGCGGTGCTGAGCTCTTCTGCACTGAGAGGGGTGGCTTGCTCTGCGACCTTGGACGGTGATGCCTGTGGAGGTGGCTGGGTTGCGGGTATATGTACAGCTTCAGCTTGAGTAGCTGATTCAGCTACGTCTACAACCTGCGCTGCCGGTATTTCAGATTCCGGGACGGGCTCGGGTTGTGGCTGGGCGGAAGGAGAAACGTCGTCCATGCTAGAGTCTGGAAGGACTTGGGCTTCGGCAGCGGAGGTTGAAGTGTGGGGAAGGTCTTCTGTCTCTGCCTGTCCCTGTCCATGCTCGATCTGGGACCGAATGGTGTGGGTTGCCTTGACGATGGTTTGGGTCATTGAGGGCTGCAAGTTGATCAGAGATGAGGGTTAGATGGGACCCCCTTGAAGTTTCGAGGAGAACGAAGGGTGAAAGGCTTACAAAGTTATTCCACCACTTTGGATCGGACGATGCGCTCATGTATTGACGCTGTGATGTCTTGCCTCCAGAGGAATTGACTGTACAGACGATGTTGTGCGGGTCTGTGTGTGGGTGTGTGAGTGTTGGTTGGTGAGGAAGAGGAAGAGGCAGGGGGGGACTGCCAGCGTGTGGAAATATTTCGCATGTGTGTCGCGTCGCAGCCAGTTGGTGCTCGCTGTTCGTTCTTTGTTGCCATGCGGGTGACCAGTGCCCAAACGCCGGTGACCAAACACCGAATCAAAGCACGTGGCCATCGAAAGCGTCTTTTGTTCTGAAAAGTTGGGTTGAAAAACTCACTGGACCCATCGTCCATCGACCAGTCAGTCAGTAGTACCTTCACCTCGGCCAGGCGGACAGACGGCGGATGCCTGGAGAAAGGTCAGAAACACATCGTCCCTGGCTTGCTCTACAAGGCATGAAGCGAACTGCGAAGTGCATCGAATAATAATTCATTGGCTGTTGATCACGTGGGAACTGTGATGCAGTGAAGAAGCACCCCCAGAACCAGACCAAGAACGAGGATCAGTTTGGCAGTTGACTTGTCGTTCGCCCCTCACAGGACACAGATGGAAGAGCTGAGACCAAATTGATGGCTACGCAGCGCAACCCATGTGCAGTAGTGCTGAGTGGAGCGTGGGAGAAATGCTGGGAAGACGTGATTGGCATCAGACGACCACTTCGCGAGCGTTCGCGGTATAAGTAAAAGTAAAGTGTGAGTGTGAGTGTGAGGCAAAGGTGCTTCCGGTCTCCAGCCAGCAGCAATCTTCTCTTTGCAGATCCAGACCAGCTCAGATTGATGCTCACCGCGGCCACTGCGGCACTCTCCACATCCAGCATGATACTGTACACTTCCTGCCGCTGTTCATCGCGTTCATCTGCAGCTGCACGTATGGTTGACGCTGATCGCTGACTTCGCACACTCACAAGCAAAGGCACTCTCGAATCTTCTCAACATGATGATCTGCTTAAGCGCTTAAGCATATGAACACTTCTTAAGCGTTAAGCAGTACATACGGGGAATAATTTGCTCATTATGTTCTGCTTGCCGTCTTAACCGAATCCATAGTAGGCAAGAATAGCTTAGTGCTAACCGCTAACCCTCTGGTCTCTGGCAGCAGAATAACGAGTGCAGCTCCGATATGCATGGATCTGCGTCCTACAGCATCTGAGTCTGTCCTAAAACTGCCTGCCTCAAACTCATTACGCTACCAAAAGCAAATTCTCGTCGTCCTTCGCTCTTCTCACTCGCTCGCTCGCTCTCTCCCTAATCTCGCAGTTGTCCGCATCATCGCTGCCGTCTTTGTTGCAGACACGCTTAGCGGCTAGTAGTAGTGTACACTCGGCCTTTCCGCCCTCTCTTCACCCGTCTTCTATCTTCTTCCCTTCTTCCTTCTCCTTCTTTCCCCTCACCAACGGCGGCCCTCATCCAGAACGACGACCACGTCCTAACGAAGACATTTGCATCCGCACCTCTGTCACCGTCACCTGCGTCACCAGCAAGAATGTCGTCGACTACATCAACGCCGCCGCCGCCGTCGACGCAGTATCCGGTATCATCAGTGTCATCAACAGCTGCAGCGGCTGCCGCTGCCGCAGCTGCATTCGCTTCAGATTTCTCTATGGGCGGATTTCCTCCTAGTAATGGTAACATGGCCGTCCTCCAGAACTTACCACCTGTCTCGCAGGGAACTGAGGGCCCCCTTTCCCAGGCCGATCCGCGCACCCAGCTCTACATCTCTAATCTACCTTATCGAGTCCGATGGCAAGATCTAAAGGACCTCTTCCGGAAATCAGGCACCGTCCTCCGAGCCGACGTCGCCCTCACTCCCGACAACCGCTCCAAAGGCCACGGAACGGTTCTCATGGCGACCGAAGAAGATGCCCTCCGTGCTGTCGATATGTTCAAACGGTTTTACATGGCAGGGAAGGCTTCTTGAATGTCGCATCGACAGAAGTGGAACCCTTATGGCCGGCCCTGGTCCTGGTGGTCCCACTAATGGCGCATCCTCGTCAATGACTACATCCCATGCATATGCTAGCATGGGCACTCTTCCGGATTTCCTCAACAATGCGGGCAGAGCACCAACTGCAGGCATCGGTCTCGGCATGGGCTCCCTCCCTGGCGGAATGGGCATAATGGGTTACTCGCCACGAGCACAACATACGCCAGCCCTCTCTCTGGCACTTTCCCTACCTCGACTCAAAATTTTGTCACCCCGGGACCGTTCGCGAGTGCAGACAAAATGAGCCCTAAGCAAGTACTTCCACCTCTCAACCTCAGTCCCGGCATGCACGGTCAGCATGGTCAGCCGCCTCGGTCACCTCTCTCAGCCTCCTTCCCCTCTGCAACAGATGGCAACACCGCACCTAGCGAGGATGGCTCACTCGAAGCCGCCATGCGTGCTGCTAGTATTTCCAACCGAGACAACTCCACCACCCCGGTACTCCCTCCTCCAGGCAGTAAAGAGCGAGACCCTAATCTTCTCTACTCTTTGCTCCAGAGTAACGCTGCAGCAGCCACGGCTGCATCCTCCACCCGCCGCGGTCCATCTCCCGCACTCTGGTCCAGCACAGGTGGAAGCGAACATCCATCTCCAATCGAATTGCAAGGAGCCATCGGTGGATTCCAGCCGCCTCAGCGGATGGGAGGTAGTGCACCCCCAGCCACTTCAACCGGTGGTGGTCGACAGGCTTTCCCCCCTACTGGAAATCTCATCCCTCCTCACCTTAACAACTTCCACAATCCCGGCGGAGGATCCTTCGGGCCAGGTGGACCAGTTGCACCGCAAGCCCATCCATACGCGCACAGCTACCAGGGTCCCAACCCACCCAATCACGTCGGAGGACCAGCCACGCCTTCGGCTCCTGTTCCCCTGCAACCGACTTCTTATGCAGGTCGCGTCCTGTTCGTGGGTAACCTGCCGTTCCATTGCCAGTGGCAAGACTTGAAAGATCTCTTCCGCGCTGCTGGGAACATCTTGCGGGCGGATGTCGGATTGGGGCCGGAAGGAAGGAGTCGTGGGTTCGGAACTGTACTGTTCGCAACTCAAGAGGACGCGCAGAATGCTGTGCGGATCTATCACGGGTACGTTTGCTTCGCTTCTCTGGCCTCAACGTTTGATTGTGAGGCCCCATTAGAGGATACGAGAAGCTGACCACAACACTTATTCCCAATTCTCCAATTCAGATACGAGTACTCGGGTCGAACACTGAAGGTCCATTTCGACCGATTTGCCCACGCTGGTGTTCCCCCGACCAACGGAATCCCCTCCACACCTTCCCAATACACGTCTGCCTTTGTAGCCGCCAACCAGCCTTCTCACCCTTCGAATGCTCATCACAACATGGGTCCAGGCGGAGCAGGTCCCGTTGGAGGAGCAGGTGTTGGAGTTGGGGTCGGCGTTGGTCCATTTGCTCCACCGGTGAATGTTGCAGGCACAGCCGCCGCAGCTTCAGCGGCTGCCGAAAGCATCCGAGCCGCTGCCCTCGTCTTGCAGAGTCAGCATCAGTACGCTGCTGCTGCCGAATATGCCACTGCGGCTGCTGCGTATGCGCAATATGCCCAACAGGCACAAGCTGCGCAGATGCAGATTCAGAAAGCAGCGGTGGCTGCTGCTGCTGCGCAGCAACAGAAGGCGCAGGCTCCCTCCAATCGCGGAATGGGCGTTGGTGGGCCAGGCATGGGGGGTCTGGGACCACAAGCTGCGGGTGGAATGTCTGGGTTTGGCGGCGGGTCGGGCCTTATGGGCGGTCTCGGCGGAGGTGGGACGGCACCCGCTTCGAACCTGTTCCCATTCGGGATGAACCCTTTCGCGCCGGCGGGCAGCAACGCCAATGCGAACGCAAATCACGGAAACCACGCGGGTGCAGGACACCAACTCCAGCGACAGCAGATGCAGCAAAAGTCGTCCTCCATTTCGTCGGCTTCATCGTCTGCTGATCCATTCGGCGTTATGCGTACTTTGCGCGACGGGAGCGGCAGTACGTTGACTGGGCCACGAGCACGGATGCGATGGGGAGGAGCAACGTGGCTGGGTCCAGCGCCTTCGAGCCGTTTGGCCGAATGGCGGAGGCGAACAAGAACAACAACCTCGCTCGAGGATATGATGACCTTCTCCCGTCATCGCTATTCAACGGACGGAGCGCGTCGTTGTATGATCTCAACATGCGCAGTGGCTCGTTTGCCGGCCCGAGCTCGACGAACTCTCTCAGTGTGGATGTCGACCGCGACGGCATTTCGCCTCTGCAGTCAAATGGGGCGAGCCACTGCGGCTGCGCTTTTCAACCGACGCGCTTCCGAGGCTCAACTTTCGTGGGCTACGCGGCAGTATCAGCAGTCCGCTCTGAGCGACAGCAGTGGCTCCTCCGGATCGGTGCAGGCATCTCTTCCGTCACGCAAGCTCCCATGCCTTCGAGCAACCTTGCGCGATCCCAATTTGGTGCTGCTGATCAGTGGAGCTGGGACGCAGCGAGGGACAATCTGAATCTGCGTGCGTCTATTTCCGGTCGCGGATTTATGGGAAGCTCGCAGCAGGTCGGCGCGGACAGTCACCCCAACATCCCCAGCTCGACATCCATGAATCCTTTCGGCACGATGACCTCCGCCCCTGATCCATTGAGTGGATTCCTGAACCTCCAGGCGCGGAGCGCTTCACTGAGCGGGCCTGTGCTTAACCGGCGGTTTGGCTTGGGTGCTGAGCGTGCGTCGATTTCGGAGGCGAGGCCTGAGCGGCATTGGGTTGACGAGGCGGATATTGAATCTTCCGGCCGGGCGGGGTGGGAAGGTGCGGAGGGGTCTTCTGCGTTGAAGGAGGAGGAGAGGGCGAGCGGCGCGCCTGGTAGTCGTCGGACGACGCGATGGGGATGAATGGATTTCCTACTTTATGGGGTTATTTTCATTCACGATAGACAAATGGTGTCGGAGGGTGAGGGATTACTCGGGGCTAAGCGATGCAGGTGCCACTCCGGACGAGCAGGATACGTACACACATACTCACACACTCAAAAAAGGCAGGGTCAGCGCTCACGCTGGGGATCGCAGTGGTCGATATTTATACCATTTCGACTTCATTTGGTCATTGCAACAACCGTCATAAGGAATTCTCTCCGTTAATCAACACACTCACACACACACACACACAGAACCCAAGGACCTGGTCAAGACTCTTGAAGATGGACATGCTGAGCCTGGGGCAGCGTGCTTGTAATAAATGAGGAAATACATGGAATCTCTCGCTCTTGTTTCTCGTTCACATGCCCTCCGTACGCGCCTACGTGGCTTTTTGAGAGGTTTGCACGTGACGCATCACCTGTATGACGTAGATGCTACTTCGAGAACATTACACCGCCTGAGGAAGTTCAACTCAACTTCCACCTCTTCCTTCCCTCTTCTTTTTCTGTCCTTCGACCTCAGTTCCTCACTCGCACGATGGCCAGCATTCGCTCCTCGCAGGCGTCCAGGGCACTCCATCCCTACCAAGTAGCCGCAGTCGGCACACTCGCGCTCATCGTCGTGCTCGGCAGTACCTACGCCTCGCTGAGCGGCTCGACCTCCTTCAACCTCTTCTACTCAGACCCGATCCGTTTCCCCTCCGCGGCCACTGCGAGCCAGCCAGGAACCCTATTCGCGGACCGCCGTAACTTGCTGAATGCGCTGTTCGTGAAGCGGATCTGGGGTTGGACTACGCTTGCTTTTGTTGCTCAGGCTGTGGTGCTGCGGAGACCTTGGAGCAAGTTGTTGCTCAGGGCGAGCGGGAGCGAGGAGAGGAGTCTTAAGGATCCGCTCGCGAGGAGCGTCTTGCGCTTTGTGGGAGCTACGACGGCATGGAGTGAGTGCAAGAACGAAATTTCTCCCCAAGCATTTCTTGCAGGGTCGTTGTATATCTGATCTTTCCTTCTGGCTTACCATTCACTCGCTGCGCGCAGTCTTCTTTACATCCTGGTTCCTTGGCCCTTCGCTGGTGGACCGCACCTTCATGTACACTGGAGGCCACTGTCGACTGGAGATTGGCGCAAACGGCATACGGGTGCCTTCTGAGCTGTGCCGCACTCGCACTGCCATCAGCTACCAGACGCATCCGCAGCTCTTCCAAGTCGACGACTTCAAAACGGCGAACATAGATCCGAGCTCTTTGAAGGATCTATTCCCTCGACGTGAGTGTTCATCGATTTCGAAAGCTCTGGCCTCAAGTTTCCAAACTAACTCATCGATCTTCTTCTGTGTGCTTGCTTTACAGTCCGCGGCGGATATGACATGAGCGGACACACCTTCCTTCTCGTCCTCGCGCTCTTGTTCATGATGGAGGAGATCGTGCCCTTTCGTGCCGTACCTCTTCCTCCGACTTCCCGCATCGATCCGTCCGAGCAAAGCCCTAATCGAGTCGCTGATACCCCGCTCGCAATGGGCCTCTCTGGATCCTTTCCACCCATCAGGGACGTCAGCTCGCGATGGAAATGGGAACGGCGGTGCTGGATCCCGTTCGACAACAACTGGAGAGGGGATCTTGACTACGATAGGTCGGCCCCACATCCAAGCTCAGTTGACGGCCGGAGCGTTGTTGATGCATATGGGACTGTCGCTGTGGATGTTGTTGATGACGCAGCTCTACTTCCATACGTTGGCGGAGAAGGTTGCTGGGCTTGCGGTTGGAGTGTTTTCGTGGTACATGCTGCCGAAGGATGTCGCCCCTCCTCGCCCTGTCGCATCTGCGACCAAGGTCCGCTGAATCCCCCCCCCCCTTCCCTTCCTCCTCCCCCCTCAACCCGGAACGGAGGCGGCGCGAGTTACAGCTTAGCATAAGAGCTTCAAGCTTGTGTGGTTAATCTTCAAATACACGGAATGGGATACTTCAACCCACGTTGATTTCTACAAGTGCGTGTAACGCATAAGTTCTACTACTGAGTGATGGCGCTCCGGCTGGGACGGAAAATGAGGATCCAGTTGTTAGCTGGCATGGAAATACGTTCTGCGAGACGATAACCATGGAGCTCTGCGACGTCTCGGACGGCATCGACGGAGCGAATGCCGAAAGATGGATTGCGAGAGCGAATGTCGGCGTCGAACTTGGGGCTCGGGGGGATTAAGTCAGTCAGGAAAGAGGTTTGGGTCATCCGGCATAAGATTGTCCGGGGCCCAAGAGGGACTGAAGCTCACCTTTGCGTTACCTTCGCTCAGCTCGTCATTCTCGTGCTCCTTGAACGCTCCGTAGAAGGCGATAAAGCCGTGTGACTGGTTGAGTGTTGGCAGTGACTGGCCCTGCGACAATTTGGGGTCGAGTTGCTGGAAGATGGAGTGTGTCACTTCGAAGGGAGTGATGTGAAGCAGGTTGAAGGCGAAGACGGCATCGAAGATCGATCCTGAATCGTCACTCGCGTCTTGAGCTTTCCTGACCGCGTCCCAGTCCCTCGTCTCGTTCAAGTCGAGGATTTGGGGTGGAAGAATCGTGTCTTTACCATCCGCCGAGCTGATCGTTTTGAGGATATGGGCGCACATCCACTCGTCGGCCTCCGTCGGCTGAAAGACAACCCGAGCTATTGAAGCCTGCTTGGCGAAGGCAGCAACATGAGTGCCAGTCCCGGACGCCAATTCGAGCACTCTCACTGGCGTTCCCTTTCCCTGCTTCCGGTCGGCGGCCAGATGGGTGAGATGTGGCAGAAGTGCATCGACGATCGCAGGCGTGTTCCGTTCGGCACTACCCGGGAGCGACTGGCGCTCAGGGAATCGGGACGACGAGGACGACGATGACGATGAGTCCGTGTTTGTTGACATTCTCACCCGCTTTGAGCACTGCAGGCAGCGACAGTAGCTAGGTTGGTCCAGTCTAGGCGCTTTGACGGCGAAGAGGTCGGAGAAGGCCGGGTTGGTGGTTGGATTGGTACGCTCCGAAACCAGCCGATGCTTGGTTTGCCATCCCATCCGAAAGTAGCCGACTTCGATCTGCACGACCTCACCAGATCTGCTACGGTAGGTGACTGAAGCATGAAGCATGAAGCCTGAAGACCTGAAGACCTGAAGGCTGAGCGGCGGGTACATCCTTTGTCCTGGAGAGTCCGTTTGGTTCCGTGCATGTCGGGCTGAAGGTGGTCTTCTGATCTGTGGCACCGTTCCGACCCGCTTACCGCTCTTTCCTCTGCGCCAGTCATGATGTGGTCTTTGTAGGGGACAGTTGCAGGGTGAAAGGAATGGATCTGGGAAGCTGGAAGAAGGTATAAGAACAGCTACTGATCTGAAAGCTGACCTGCTTGACTTCCATCTTCTTGCAACAGCACCAGCTCATTCACTCTTCTACCCACCTTCCACATACCTACCAGACAGCAACCCATGTCTTCCCCAGTCATCGCCATGGCCACCCGCCGTGCTGCTGGCTCCCTCCTCCTCCAGCACAAGGCCCTCTCCTCTGCCGCATTCATCTCGGCAGCAGGACTCAACCCACAACAAACACCACTTCATCCCCACCATCCCCTCGGCATGGGACTTGGGTCAGTCCGCGGCCTCAAGTTCCAGGCAGGCGTACCCGAGCAGCGCAAGGAGACCCCCAGAGAACGCTTTGGGAACTGGACCTTGCCTCATCCAACCTACACGCGCGCTGAGATGGAGCAGGTCAAGATCGCCCATCATCCGACAGACACGTTTGCAGACAAGTTCGCGTCGTTCGTGCTTGTCCTCACTCGGTAAGCTTATTCTTGCTTCGCCAAGTTTGCTGCACTCGTTCCTTCCATTCGACTGATACGAGTGCTATCTCTCCCAATTTTGGTCTTCAGATCCGTCTTTGACCTGGCAACGCGATATCCTTCCCATCGCTCCAACTTTCCTCCAGTCAAAGGCGCCCGCGCTCGTCCTCCCGACGCAAACAAGCTCGTCTCTGAGCTCGACAAGATCAACGTCCAGTCATCCGAAGTCAGCAAGGAGGCTAAGGAGGCTCAGGCCAACGGAGAGCCAATGCCAGAGATGGAGCTGGCAGAAATGCGCAGAAAGCGTCTATGCTTCGGACCCGAGGCGTGGTTGACCAGAATCGTGAGTTCTTCCAGTAGCAATTGGATATGATGGCGCCATTCGTATTCATCTCTTGTCTTCTTCCCTTTCACTTCTACTCACCTCCAGGTTTTCCTTGAGTAAGTTTTCCACTACTGTGCTCGAGCACTCCCGGCCGTCTCACATATTGACCCTTCTCCTCCTCCGTTGTGACATAGAAGCATCGCCGGTGCACCAGGTCTCGTCGCTGGCATGGCCCGCCATCTCCAATCGCTTCGCCTGATGCGCAGGGACAAGGGATGGATTGCGACCCTGCTCGAAGAAGCTGAGAACGAACGGTGAGCCTCCCCTTCCCATATCCATGGCCTTTGAAGTATGCTCTTCCCTGTATGCGCTACGTGCTGACCTTCTATGACCACGCAGGATGCATCTTCTCACCTTCCTCACGTACGCCAAGCCGGGGCGCTTCATGCGGTTGATGATCCTCCTCGCGCAAGGCGTCTTCACGAACGTCTATTTCATCGCCTACTTGATGGGTCCTCGCATAGCCCATCGCTGGATCGGCTATCTCGAAGAGGAAGCATGCGTAACCTACACCCGCATACGTGAGTTCTTCAAAACAAGCTCAGAAGCAGGTGGAGACTCAACTACTTACCCGATCACCTTTTGATCCTATCCTTCTCTGACCCCGCTTAACACAGTGCAAGACCTCGACGACGGACGCCTCCCTGAATGGGAACATCTCCCAGCACCCGAGATCGCCATCTCGTACTGGAATCTACCTGCAGATGCCAAGATGCGAGACGTCCTCCTCGCCGTCCGCGCCGACGAATCTGTCCACAGGTTCACAAACCACACCCTCGCGAACGTCGGAGTGAATGCGATGAACCCTTTCGCTCAAGCGATGCCGCCTGCCTCTGTGTACGTCAAGAAGGCTGGCTTCTCGAAGGAAGAGGCCGAAGCGTGGGCCGAGCAGGCTGCGGAAGAGGCGAAGCGGGCATCATCTCCCACGGACACCCGGCCGAAGTCAAAGGACAGCATCTGAACCTTTGCACAAGATGGCCCTCCAACAGGACAGCCAAATCCCAAATCTCTCTAATGCGGTTTCCTACTCAAGACATACCATGACACGACTTACGATCGTCTCCCATCACCGCTCTTCTCTCTGTTTTCCACGCATACTGTATGTATACCATCGTTTCCGGCAAGTCTTCGCATCCATCTCCGCAGCAGGCAGCATCATTTTGTGACAAAGACAGAAGTATAGGATTCTCATGCTGAGGGCAGTGCAAAAGACGTGGGCAGTCTAGCAAGAGAAGGGACAAAGAAGTCGAAGTCAAAGGGCAAGCGAGCACTTCAGGAAGGAAGGAGCGTCGTGCGCTGGGGCGTAGGAAAGGGGTTTGAAAACAGAAGGCAGAAACGAAGGGCAGGGAGATGGCCGAAGCGAGGTGAAATAGTCAAAAGGGTGAAAAGAGATTTTCAAAGGAGCGCCTTGATACCAGAGGAATGCTTTGCAGGCAAGAGACTGAAAGTGGCGGGAGGTTGACAATTTCGGAAAACAAAAAGGGAAAAGAGGTAACACCCAGCGCGACGCCGAATAACGCCTCATCGACTGCTGGAGCAGAAAAGCGGAAGCGATCAAGGGCGTCCGCACGCTGGGCCTCAAAAGTTGAGAGAAGCCAAAAGAGAGGTTGTGTCGCGCGTATCGTTCATTGGCGAATGCTCGATCGTCCAAGAATAGCACCATGCGCCGCCAAAGCCGGCCCATTGTCGTCCATGAAGTGCATATACTCGAGCAAAGTCCGGGTAGTCCATGCCTTCTGATCGCGCAGGATCATGGCCTGCTGCGCTGCATAGTTGCGAAGGTCTCGGTCGAAGTGGTGTCGGGAGTGCTCTAGCTCGTCGAGGAGAAGATCGAGATCCTCCAAGATGGCGTAGAGGAGATCAATGGTGGCCAGGCTCACAAATTCGCGAGCCTTGCGAACGCGCCGCTGAGCTACTGGGAATCCTTGTCGGTCTTGGGCACTCATCGCTTGGACTACGATCTCGACGATGCGGCGTGTTTCGGACAGCACCGCCAGAGCTTGCCGATCATTATGGCGAGAAGTCAGGTAGAGCGATCGGGAGATCATTTCCGACACCAGAATTTGGATGCGACGCCGTGTCACGTTCGGATCAGCCAGCACCGCGACCGTGCCGGGAGACGCCTCTGAAAGTGGATCCGGCGAAGTCGCATCGACTTCGAGACTGAGCACGGTCGCGTGCGGCGTGCGGTACAGCGTCCGTTGGGATGTAGTGTCGCGATATGAAGCATCCACCTCCAGAACCACGATGTCTTCGGTGAGAGGACCCGGGGCAATTTCCTTCAGGTTCCTGTCATCCAAGCTCAAATTTTGGAAACCGAGCCTTTGCATGAAATCTGCGGTAGCAGATCCCTGTTCAATCATCGCGTTTGACACGGGTCGGACCACGGTCCGGCCATCATCTAGAACGTCTGTGACGAACGGAACCAAGCCGTTGAAGTCGAACTCCAGCTCGACGAAGATCTCTTTGACGTCGCCATAATGGAGTTCCCCGATTTCGATGTCGACGTCTTTCCCACTCGAAGAGATGATGGCACCTGTCGGCCCAGAAATCTGTGAAAGTAGCGCAAAGGCGCATGAGTTGAGCAAAATGGAGGAAAAAAGAGGTC
Organism: Tilletia indica; assembly: GCA_001689995.1. NCBI lineage: Eukaryota > Fungi > Basidiomycota > Exobasidiomycetes > Tilletiales > Tilletiaceae > Tilletia > Tilletia indica. The sequence continues at coordinate 91,966 of MAPW01000048.1, read as the reverse complement.
AAATTCCACGGGCTTCGGGTCGAACTCACCTTGCGTACACGGAAATGGTTGTCAGAGGGTATACCAATGTGCGCCTTGAACTCGACGAGAGCGACCGACATCAGCGAACCAATGCAGCCCAGGAGGCATTCTTGAAGCTGATCCCATTCGCGTACGAATCTGTTGGACGGTTCGGAAAGTTAGTATTGACCGCACCTACATGAGCACAGTCCGATTCTAATCACTCACACGTAAAGACCCCGTGTCTGATTGGCAAGCTGCCACAGCGTCTGCGCGTCGTGAGACTTGCCGAAGCCGAAGCAATGGATTGGCACACCCGCAGCCTCAGCTCTGGACTGGATGAAGTCCATCTCGCTGCGTCTAGGTGGTTCAGCTGAGTCCGAAATCAGCAGCATGCCAGAGACTGGATTCTTGCTCTTCCGCTGATGCATGATATCCAAACCGACGTTGATAGCTGAGACCGAATCCACCCGTGGAGACTCTGCTCCTTTGGAGCCGTGAGCTGAGCTGTTCCTAACAATGTCCTCGAGGAATGGATCCTCTTCCTTCGGATCCCATCCATGGTCGAGCGAGTGCACAAACTGTTGGAACTTCTGCACACTTCGAGGCTTATGCGAATTCAGCAGCGCCGTGCGCCGCACCTGTCCTTCCTGGCCGGTAGAGTAGGTAACCACTGCGAGACGATCACGAGGTCCCATACTGGAAATGACGAGCTCAAGCGTTGAGCGGATGACTCGCAGTTTGAGCGACGCTGTCGTTGACCCATGAGAACCACGTCCTGCCGCTAGCGTCGGTGGTGGCACGGAGATCATGACTACCAGATCGATTGGACTGTGAGGAAGAAGGGGCGGGGCAGGCAGACCTGGGTTGTGGCCACCAGATGACGCCCATTTGGCGTATGGTGCGTCATCAACTGCAATGGTTGTGACCGGTCCTAGCGCACTGGGTGGGCCGCGAGCTCTGGATGACGATCGTTCATTGGCAAATGTGCTTGCACGCGACTGACCACTCGGCGACCGGCTGCGCGCGCGATTGCCCATCGACGCCACCGATGCTGGACTCATTGGCGAGTTTCCAACAGACGACATCGCCGGGGTTCCTGCAGGCACTGGAGGACTTGGCAAGAGATGGGGTTTTTTGCTGATCGAATCCGCCCTTCTGTTAACCTTGGGATGCTGGAAGAATGCGGTGGAGTTTGAAACCATTGTATTGGCTTCGCTCCCACCGGCAACCACAGATCCTGGCGTTTGGCCAGAGAGTTCAATACCCAGTCCGGGAGTCGGTCTTCCTGGCTCGGAAGCAGTACGCAACGCAGACGAGGAGGATATCCCGTAAACAGTGCTGCGCGCTAGGGCATTAGAGCTCAGCTGCCCGAGGATGTGCTTGGCCCAAACGTCCATCTCGTCCCGGGTATTGAACAAGAGTACAAACTGGTCAAGGGAGTCATCGTCCAACTTGATGTTGATTGTATGTTCGACCTTGGGCGGAGAGCATGCGATTTTGCGAATGTGCCTGAGATAAATCCTTCCCTTCAGCTTGAGCGGAGGGGCACTTTGGGCATTGGCTGCCAGAGTAGCCAGGGTGTTCTCGGTAACAGGTGCGCCTGTTGCAGGTCCACTGCGGGCGCTCGAAGAGTTCCCAGGGATGAAGCGACTGAGGCCTCGCTTCTTCTCCTCATTAATACAAATGAGGACATCGCGGAAGAGGAAGACGTGGAAATGTCGGATAACTGCTGTCTGTCGAACACTCAGGAAGCCGAAGGTGAGCAAGGAGCCGAATTCGTTGATGCCGTGTCCCTTCCAATCGAGAACTCTGAGACGAAGATCCTCGGTGGCAGCTTGGAGAACCTGATCTTGGTTGGTCATGCCGGCTGCAGGAGTAGCGCCGAAGGAGAACCCGGCATCTTCGTCCGATGATCCCACCGTCGGCGCCGCCTCTTTTGGACCAGCAAGTTTTTCGTCCGAGCGCGTGTACGTAGACCTAAACCCAATTTCGCTGCTGGAGGTTCCAAACGGATTTGAGTTGGTGGACATACCGCCATGCCGATCATCATGCGAGCCTGAGGGAGTTCGTGCGTGCAGCAATGGTGATTGGGGCACGACTGCACCGACAGATGATCCTCCCGTGCTGGCTGCGGCTGCGGTGCCGGTACGCTGCATTTGCCTGCTCCTGTGATCGAGGTATGGGTCGGAAAAGTCCCGGTGATCGCTTCCGCTCCGGTCATCTTCGAAAGAGCGTGAGTCGGCGAGGTCACGACCCTGGTTGAATGGCGAAGCTGCATTATCTGTATTGACAGATGGTCTGCTCGCCAGAGAGGCAGCTGCAAGTCGACTCTGGGAATGAGGGGGTGGCCGATTGTCACTAGCGGTTTTGGGCCGACGGCTAGGCAACTCGATGGACACTACGCAGACGACGTTCTGTTTTCCCTGTGAGCCGGTGGGGTCTTTCCGGTAGATAGTGGTATATTCGGGTCTGACCTTGATGATGGGTGCGATGACTGCCGCCGCCGAAGGAGGTGCAGCCCGGGAAGTGACGTCGTTCTCTGAAGTCTGAGAGCCTGTTGCCGCTTCGGCTTCAGGTGCCGCTGGTGTGTTCGCTGTGGTTGGGAAGTATGCTGAAGATGCAGAATTGTAGAGGACTTGCGGCGACGCTGGGGCGGAAACAGGGCCTGATGAGGATGGCATACCGGCACCTTTGCGAGACCACTTCAGACCCAAAGAGGCCCGCGATGAATTTGTAGAGACATTATCGGAGGCCAGCAAGCCGGAAGCCGAGACGTTCGAGTTGAATAGGGGGCCTGTTGATGATGTGGTAGAGTCGACTGTCAGAGAGTCGGCCCGATGACGCTGATACGCATGGGATTGGCCGCCGTCTAAGCCGTAATCTACCATATCTTGAGGGCGAGCCTGGTTGTTTGATGTGCTGCTGGTGGTGTTCGCGGCGCGGAGAGGTCTGCGCTGTGAAAAAAATTGACTGGAAGCGGAGGAGGCGACGGATGAACCTGCTGGCGAGTTAAAAATGTGCTCTTGAACAGGGATGGATGCGTCCGAGTTTGCTCTTCGGCGGTTGCTACGAAAGGCAGTGACCAAGGCGAGAGGACCGAAGTGTGCGCGCCTTGAAATGGATGGGCGCGGGTTCGATTCTGCGGTTGCTACTGTTCGTCCTGGTGTTACCTGCTCTGTTAAAGTCTGAAGAGGAGAAGAGACAGAAGGAAGGGGAGGAGGTGGAGAAGAAGACGAAGGTGACGGGGAAGGTGGTGGTTGTGGTTGTGGTCGTCTGGGAAGATGTGAGGGAATGTGAGATCCGTGGCGATGATACGAGACCGCAGAAGCTGCTAGTGCCGCCGCTGCTGCTGCTGTTGCTGCTGCTGCTGCAGTGGTCGTTGTGAGGCTTGGGTTCTTGTGAAGTGCCGAAAGTCCCGAATGTGGAGAAATGCCGCAGTTGCTGTTGTTGTTGTCGATGCTTCTGCTGGTCTGTTGCTGCAGACTCCGAATCAGCAGACAGTCCAAACCGTACCAGAAGAAGAAACACACATGCAGTTTGAGAAAAAAAAAGGTGACAGGAACAAGAGAGCGGTAGGCGGTCAGTGTCCAAACTGTGTAGAGCAAGGCTGGCTTTGCTGCAGAGTACAGTCACAGCAAACATCGTAAGCAGTCTGGCTAAATTGGCGGACTTACTATAACTTCTGCTCGTGTCCCGATGTGACTGCTTCGTCGAGAGGTGCCGGCTGCCACTACTACTCCACCACTGCCACTACTGCGCCGTGATATTGATGTGGGTGGTGTCGAAGTACTGCGATGGCTAGAACTTGGCTCCACTCCTTGTGGCTTGGCTTGCGCGTCACGTAGCGCTCTACTGCTTCTTGTTGCTGACAGAAACGATGGTTTGGAAGTTGCTGTTTGGGCAGCTGGGTGCTCGTAGTCGTCGCAGTGGCTGAACGCTGCGATACTCCGATTACTCACTGCAGGTGGGTCGGACCCCTTCGCTTCTGTCGATCCTACTGATAGGTCTGACAACGTCGACGGCAAAGGTGAAGTTAGCAGAGCCGGGGGCAAGGGCAAGGGCAGAGTCGGAGGTGGGAGGAGCAGAGAAGAGAACGGAGCATGGCCGGCAGAAGCAGAAGTGTGGCTTCGTGTGCTGTGGGAAAAAAGAGTCCGGCCAGCATTGCTCATTGTGCTCGGACTGCCACTGCTGCCGCTTCGGCTCCTCATCATCATTTCATTTGGGCTTCGACTGACTGCTCCGCTCGTGCTGCTCCTCCGACTGCGAACACCCGTCTCCCCGGTCGTAGTAGCCGCCGCCGTCAACATCGCGCCTGCCGTTCCGCGTTGAAGGCGATGGCTAGCCGAAATGATGCTGTTACTACGACTCCGGACACGTCCACCGTCCTCAGAGTCTAGCAACTCTTCCTCATCCTGCTGTACTCTAGAGTCACCACTGCTGCCTATGAAAGAGCGAGTAGATGGCGTCGTCGAGCCAGATACAAGCGCAGCACTCGTACCTCTGAGCACCTTCAACACAGCAGCTGACGCCTCGCCCTGCTCGTTTTCGCCTGTCCCAACCGAGGGCTTGGCTGACCGCCTCAGCCCCGTCGCGCCTGATGATGAGATGCTGCTTGATTTTCTTGAGCCTAGAAGGGATCGCGAGCCGGGCGAAATTGTTGGTGGCTGCGTTCCCGAAGGTGGCGTACCACTGCCTTGGGCCGCCGCCGACTGGAAGCAGGGAAAGGCAAACCACAAAGACAGCGGCAAGGGAGATGAACGATGATGAACATCCCGCCGACATCACGCAAACAGCAGGACAAATCCGCGATGGATCAAGGAGAAGGTCAGAATGTCAGATATCGAGCATGCAGAGAGAAAGGGCAGAACAGGCGCGCATGAATCAAGGAAATTTCCACCGAACGTTCCGGGAATGAAGGCGAAGGAGAGGGCAATGGTCGCCAGGTGGAGAAGAGGATTATGAAAAGAAAGGAGAACTTGATCAGTCTGCACTGCACATGGGCTGCTGACTGTCTCTTTGGCTCATCGTCTTCGCTTTTCTCACCAGTATGGCAGGTTTACGCAGCGATCCGGAACTGTCCACACGAGATATCCTTGCTGGGACAGCATCGAGTCGGACGACTTGACCGCGCTCGCTGGTCGCCATCCGGGGCCTTATTGAAGGTCGATCAACCAGCGCTCCTGAATCGATCCGCGCATCAGAAATCGTGCTTCCTGCACGCTGTCCAATCGGCTTCGAAGGACTGATGATTCCTGCTCGCTCCAGGCGCAGTCGCGAGCGTGACAGCACCGCAGCGGCATACCCATCGTCCTCGGCGCCTGCGGCATAGAGAGGCGACTGATGCTCCGTGTCGGCGGGCTTGCTGATGTCGTCCCGGTCGCGATTTTGCTTCGTCGTTCTCAGGTCCAGATCTCGACCGACGCCACCTCGAGCATGACTCCCTCCGGATACACCTAGCAGTACCGGCTCGACCGTAGATGAAATTGAGCTGCGACGGACGGAGGGCGTAGGGATGCTAGTTGTGACCATCGATGACTTGTTCCGGGACGTTTCCGAGTTCGACCTCAACCGATCGCTTTGACCTGGAATATCGGCTCGGCTACCTCTTTGCGCGCTCGTTGTCCGCTGAGCATAGTAGTAGGGGTCAACTTCACGCGACGAAGCTCTCCGCTCCAGACCAACAGGTCCAGAATTGCCGCCAATTTCATTCTCAACATCGGCTTGAGATCTTTGAGGCCTACTTCGTGAGCCGGAAGGGTGAGATCGTGGCGACGAGGGGGAAGACATTGACAAAAAGGAAGAGTCTTCAGGCGACTCTTGCATGTGCCCTAGGCCAGGCTTCTTCTTTTCTGGCAGAAAATGTTCAGAACTACAGTCCGCTGGGATTTTGCTGACCGCTTCAGCTGAATCAAACGTAGCCCACAGGTCGATCTCTTGCTTCACTCACAGACCGTGATGCTGCTGAAAAAATTACGCCGCCCGAAGCTGCTGAGGCCTGCGCAGAAACGAGGGCAAGCCTTGATCCAAGGAAAAGTCAGGCTTGAGAAGTCTGGGAATTCGTGACGAGTGAAGAAGACAGGAGAAGATCAGCGAGCATTGGTAGAGCTGGTCTGTAAGTCTCTCCATTTGACATTCTCATCACTCGAAAGATGATGTGTAGTTTGGTCTCCGTACCCTTGTCTCAAATGCGTCAACGCGTCAATCCGCAGTACACCTCGGAGCTTGAGGCTTGAGCGCTTGAGCGCCGATTCCTGGCACTCGGTCACCACTGCTATGTACCGTACTCGTCCACTGATACGAATAGATTTTGTGTCACCTTCAAGCATCGATTGAGCTTGAAGCTCGAAGCTTCGAACGCTGATGCGCTGATGGGTGGTGGGCGAAAACCACACATGTATGTATTATGTAATAATGTATTGTGTGAGCCTCAGATTCTGAGATCTGAGATCTGAGAAGCCGTGCCATATGTATTTAATCAAACAAATGCATGTTCCACAATCTCGGCATTCTGAAAATTGTGTCACACACAGATCCAATTTTTTCACGGTGTTTAAATTTTTAACACTCAGACTTCACTGAGTAATTTCAGACTTTGAAGTTTGAGGTTATACATATGTAGAAGGGGGTTTCTCTCGGCCGAAACCCTCCAAAAAATGAGCTCTGCGCCAGCTCCGTGGACAACCTTAACCTCACCACCCACCACCAGAATTTCCTTCTCTTCCCCTTCTACTATATCCACAACCCTATCTCTCTGCAATCTTCATCTTACTTTCCTTTCACTTCTTACCTGATCCACCCCTGTCACATCTGTCAGTGATCTTCCAGACCGAGATGTAATGAGATTGTTCCGTCCGAAGCAAGGTGAAATTACTGTCAAGCAGCTCTGCTGCTCTTCTCTCTCTTCTCTTCCATCAGTTTACCTTTGCTCGCACTCCTTGCCAAATTTGCGCGCTCGCTCAGGATATTGCTTTTCTATGAGTGGATACTGGATTGTGCTGGATAGCCTCACCGCTCACGTGGTTTCTACGTGGCATCGATCTTATCCAATCTCCCTTAGAACCACCATCGAATCATCACACCTCTTGTCTTTGCCTTTTGCTAGGTAGCTACAGATAGCTATCTAGTACATGGTGATGAGAGTAGATTCGTTCCTCAACATCTAATGGGCTGCGCTCTCTGCGTATCTGATTCCTTCCCTCTCCGCCCCTCACCTACCTCCCCTTTTCCCCTCCTCAGTTCTTTCTACCCCTTCATCCATCTCCTTCTCTGCAGTCTCGGCGATGGCCTCCGACGAGATGGTCGTACATTTTTATCTGGAGCCCGTCAACATTGCCTTCCCTCCGAAGACTCTCGCCTTACGACCGACTGAGAAGGTGAAGATTGACCTCACTGGGACCACCACCTCCGCTCTTCGCCCCGCCGACGATAATGATGTTCTTCCTTCGTCAACTCTCGAACGCAATCCCGCCAACATTGTGTTTCACGGCAGCTACTTCTCCCTCACTTCATCGGTCAAGGATTCGAACAGCATCATGGTCAACCAATGCTTGTTGCACAACTACACGCATACTCTCAAAGACGGAGACCTTGTTGCGTTTGGGACCGGCACACACACCGGTTGGGAGGAGGGGTACGATGAAGATGACGACTACGAGTGCTGGCCGATTTACAGCTTCTCAACGGAAATTTCGGTTCGAGTTCGGATCGTTTTCCCACCCCGTTTTGATGACCGTCGGGTATGGACTGATGTCTTTGCGTCGCCTGCTCCCTACGTCCCACCGTCATCTTTCCGGCCACGCGTGCTTCTCGTTTCCTCTCCAAGTCCGGCCTTTTCAGACGCGCTGCCCACCTCACCACCACCGAGCTTCCGCCGCAAAGAAGCGTTTACGAAGGAAAAGGAGGTCCATCCGCCTCCTTCTGATCCCTTCCATACCCCTCACACGTTGGATGCCACCATGCTTCCCAATCCGTCAACTGCGCCCACATGTGTCTCTTATGGCGACCTCGTTCAGGAGCTGCGTTCTCGCGCCTCTCAAGACCCCAACCACGATTCGTCCCTTACCCCTCGCATATCTTTCGACCCCGACTGTTCAATGACGGCGTCTCCCCGCTCTAAGTGCTGGATAGCCTTGTGGACACGCCATGTGGCCGCTATCTTATCTTATCATCCCAGTTTCCTCTTCTCTCTTTCCTTTCGGCCGATACTCTTTCTCTCTCATCTGATCAGTACCCTTGCATAGCAACATCAGTAGCAGCTCTCTTCTCTCTCTTCCCCTTGTATTCTTTCTTCCTTTCCATCATCGAATAACTACACTCTTGCCTTACTATTTGCTGATGGCTATTAGCTATTCAGTACCTGGATAGTGCCCAAGCGCAGGTTACCACAGACGAAATCAGCGATGGTCTCGAACAACTTCGCACGGAGGAGACTGGACAAGCCAATCCAACTCAGCGTGGTGGGATTACCGGTTCACCACCTATACGGCTATACCCCATTGTTCCCGGCTGGCCTTCAATCCTTCTTCTGCTTCTTCTGCTTCTCCTATCATTTACCTTTTCCCTCGCCCGTTCCTCATGTTCGTCGATCTCTAATCTCTACGACCTGTACCGAGCCGACCATTCCGTCTCTCTATGCCGTCTCACCGTTGCCGGCTGCTCCTTTTTACTTGTGCGGCAAGCTTGGCGGTCATTGCGGCTACGGATGTGCACGGAGCTCCCCGGAATTTCCGGCTTCCGGGGAGGAGCTCCGAAGCAATTCCGGGGCCTTTTCAGGCATTCCTAATTCCGGATAAATTACTTCTCTGTCAGGCCCATAGCTCCGGGCTCCGGGAAAACACGTAGTTCCTTACTTCTGCAATTTCGGCTCCGTCAAAATTAAGGCTGTCACAAATTTTTCGTTCCGCATTCCGCAGGTCCCGGAATGCGGAATTGCGGAATTCCGCCGGATTCCGGGAGATTCTGAAACTCCTTTCTACAGTCAGAAGGTCACGCAAATATCGATATAAATCGACCTTGTACTCATACATAGCCTCCATGAAGGCTCTTCCGAGCCGTGAATGGCTCATTTGATGGCCAACACCGGTCCATTTGCTTGTCTCCCAGGCTCAAGTGTGCCAAAGAGACCACCCAAATGAGGGTTTTTAACTATGAAACTCGGTCACGGAGTCTTATCATTAGATGAGACCCCAAGTGAGACTCCTCATCACGTGACCTCCGGATCTTCCGGAATCCGGCGGAATTTCGGGAAAATGAATTTGTTCCGCGACGGATTCCGTATTCCGCACATTCGGACGTGGGTCACCCATGACGGTTCCGGCTTCCGCATCACCGCCTACCGGAAATTCTGGCTACCGGGTGAATAGTCACAAATCACAAATTTATCAAAATATTGATTCCGCTTTCGGGGAACCCCTGGAATTGGTTTCGGAGTCCGGCGGAATCCGGGGAAACCAATTCCGGGGCGAGCTCCGTGCACATCCTTAATTGCGGCACATGACACGTCACGGAAACAAGTGGGACATCCTGCATTCCTGCTTATTCCTGCGAGATCTCCAATTCTCCATAGGCTTGCAGAAGAGGTGAACCGAAGAGTCAGCTACATCCAACCTCAAGGTGATTTTGTGCTGCTTGAGAGTTTTCGACGGTACCCGGTGGATACATCCAGTCATCCACATTCCACAAACAGTTTTTTTGTTGTTGTTGTTGTTGTTGTTTCCAGTATGTTTCGTCTTTTTCCATATCGTCATGTCAAGTCTTTCATATATGACAATCTGAGGTTATTTTGGTCATATGACTTTTAAAAAATTTCTGGCCATTCGCCCGGTAGCCGGAGTTCCCGGTGGGCGCTGATGCGGAATCCGGAATTGTCATTGGCAACCTCGGCCAAAAAGTGCGGAATGCGGAATTTGTGGCCGAACGAGCTCATTTACCCGGAATTCCGCCGGATTCCGGGAGATTCCGAGGATCACGTGATGAAGAGTCTCATTTGGGGTCTCACCTCCGTGTGGACCCGTTCGGCCATCGCCTCCAACAAGATCATCAATTTTTGGACCCCAGAGTTTTTCAAGTATGGCAACGTCCAATCCAGCCAAGGATTTGAATTTTGATCCTTTTTTCCGTATCTGGAGTACACGGTACCTCGTTCTTTGGGTTGACGATAGGCCGATAGGGTGTGCTCCGGAACGAAAAACTGGTTAGCGCTCCCCAGCCAGCACCAAGCCTGAAAGGTCTTGCTGTCGGACGTCGGATGCCGAAAACGATCCTTGAGCTGCGAGGGCATCGCGTACTGCGTAGTTCTTGAAGGAGGGGTAAGTGAAGTTTGGCGGCAGTTGCGGATTTGGTCAGCTTCTGTTGGACCACGAACGACGCTGTTCCTGCTGGCAACGCGTTTAAAGTCTTTTTTATGTGCCACTCAGGGTCCTGGGGGTTGACCAAAAAGGGCGGGAATGACGCCGATCTGATCGCGGCTTCTGCTGCGCTCCTCCGCTCCTTCCGCATGAAATCGAGGTCATGGAACAGATCCATCACCCGATGCAAAGCTGAGCAGTGTCTCATGTTCTTCCATCTCACCGTGACCCACTCTTTACTAGCATCCTCCTTGACATCTAAGGTCCCCCGGCCGTCAACGTCGCTGAGCCGACGGAAAGGCCAGTGAAAGAAGTGTTGGTTGCGGTCTGTCGATCTTCAGCAAAGTGTAGTCGAAACTCCAATGGCTTGTCTTGTGGGGTTCTAGCAGAGAAGCCAAGGTCTCGCAACGTTTGTACCGGCATCGAGAGTATTTCGCCCAAAAGCTGAAAGGTATCGTAGGGGAGTTTGGCCTTCCTCATGGGGAAAATCCAAAGCTCTCCTTCGATCAGCTGCTTCGCGGACACCACGTGCCATCCCCGTCTAACGTCCCCGATTGCAGCCCTGAGCCCCCGCCTTCCGCTGCAATGCGTCCGGATCTACGCTTCTGATAGAAGAGCTGATCATCACTTTCGTGAAATGTGCCCACCTGGCGACGGTCTGCAATTATTTCTCCTGGCTGCTGAACGGTTTTCGGTGTTCTGTGTACCCCTCTCTGATGGGGGTTCCGTTCAATCCCAATGCCGTGAAGGGTCGGGTCGGATGAGCGAGCGGCCGAGCGCCGTCCGCTCAACGTCTTCGGCTGATCTCATCCACGCTATTGAGTACCGAGCGTCAAACAGCTCCCAGATGGCTAGCTGCTGGCTGCGCTTCGTTTCCGTCTCCGCTGTTGGGGTGGCCACCACAACCTACCCCCACGATTCGTCTTGAAGGCGACGTCGTAATGAAGTGCGGGTATCTTCTCCTGGTTTTGTCCAACCATATCCGCCTATCCGCTTTCTTTTGACGATGTAGCGGAGTCATAGCTCCTCTGTCACCTCTTATACCATTTCCAATCCGTCCCGAGCGTATTCTCATTCCATCCCTTTATCTAATCTTCCCCTCTTCTATCTTTCCCGATTCCTTTCCCAATGAATTCCTCCGTTCCCTCTCTCGGCCGAGTCACATTTCCTGTCCTTCTCACCACTGTAGCAGCTCTTCCCTTTTCCTTTCGACCATCAATTCACGCTACTTGTCACTGCACATTTAAGGTAGCATATTCTGGCTTCTGCTTCCTTACAGATGATTTCGGCATCGGTCCGCCACACAACTCAACGCTCTGCCGCAATAAAGTGCATTCGCTCCTTGAGGCAGGGAGGTATCGGTAGGTTTCTCCCCTCGAAAGACAGCTGCCACCGCAGCAGCGTCTTCGACCCTGCCTAAACCCATGTAAAAACCAGCGCCCATACCATTTGTTACCATTGTACGAATTTCTGGCGCATAGCTCTATGGGAGGAATCCGTGTCTCATCTCTAATGGACCTGAACAGCCGATGACCCGGCAGAGTTAAGGCTTGGAAACGCTCACGCGCGAGGTCGAGCGCGGAGCGTGATAGAATTCAAGATCGGAGATCGGCGTGCATTTTGATGTTCGGATCTGCGGCCTCGAAACCGCAAGCAACGCTTTAGAACTAGGTACCTGTTCGAGTGGAGAAGGATGAAGATACCGTACATGGCCTAGTCTTGCCTCGCCTTGACCGTCTCTGTAAGCTGCAAGAGTAGTGCCAAAAGCGCTGCGCAGATCGCCTGGCTCGCGGAGGGGGTTTGCTGCTATGCTCTTGAGGAGATGTACTGTTGTATGATAGCGTCCTCATCCTGTCCGTCTTCTGGCTCGGTTTCTGGCTATAGCCCAGCTCATTACCACTATGCTAACATTGATGCTCTTATTACTACCTACCATAGCATGTGTACAGTATGTGTCGATACAAACCTTGACACGCATGATCAGAACACTGTAGGCTATCATCATCGTTGACTGCAAATTCTGAGGGGGAGTTGTGAGAAGGGCATGGATCACAACGAAAATATCACAATGACGAAGAGAAAGGTACCTCAGGCGTTGCGACGCTTGTTGATGTCGTTGTGACCGGCAGGGTCCTCAGCCTTGCGCTTGCCCTTTGTGCAATGTGCCGTTGGCAGTGGTGGTGGCGCTGGTGGTCTTTCTTCTTGAGGGATCGTTTGGAGAAGCCCGGAAGGTACTCATCGTCCGAGTCGGACGGCCCGGTGGGATCGGGGTGATACTCGTCCTCGTCGGAGTCCTCGCGACTTTCGTGGGAGCTCTGGGACTCTTGCTCTTGGCGCGCCAAGAACTTGGCAGCCCGGCGTAACGCAGACTTCTCGCTACGACGCCTGTCCGACGAGCCGTGTGGGGCCATGAGACGGGTCTTCGCTGCTTGGGCGACGACCGAACAGCGTCCTCGGGAACCGTCGAATCGAGCCACTGAGCCTAAAATAGTTTAACAAAGAAAAGTGGATTGTTCCATACAAAGGCAGAAAGCTGAGCAAGGAAAGAGCAAAGCTATTATTATTGAATCACCCCAAAGGTCTTCTTGTTTGGGTCGTTATGATTTGAACCGCGCTACGTCAAATTCTTCGAGAGGATTGAGTAAAACGACGGCCTCTCCAGGGTTTTGATTGCCTGTGGGCACAGCTTCTTCTGGTGGTGGGGACAACAAGCTGACGGGAGCAGGCATCATAGATGGTGGGTAAGGGAACAGTAAGATTGATGTGGCTGGTGGTCAGACTTCAAAAAGGCAATGAGACCGCGAAAAAATTGGTACATGGAAAATCGTTGCGCAACAAAAAACAGCGCACTCCGCGCCCCCCCCCCCCCCCCCCCGGGGATTTTTTTGTGCTCCTCTCTTCTGACCTCGATCTCCTCAGGATCAGGGCGGGTAAGAGGTTTTCCTTTGCCTGCTCCCGAAGTTCAATTGCGGATTCTGCAGGAACTAGGGACCAGCCTGATTGTCTTTGTTTTTGAATCTGCGCCTAATCAACACAGTCTGCCCGATCGTCCAGGCAGTTCTCGGTTTAAAATCTGCACCTAATCAGCATATAGGAAAAGTATACATTAACATAGTATGTTAAATACTGATCGTGGCGCTTGGAGTTTGGACCAAACCAGAAAAAAATCGCTCAAAATTTAAAAATTGAAGAAGCTGATCTAGTGCCTAGCCGGATGCTACAGCCTACACTTCGGCCCCACAAAACTCTCTCCTTTTTTCCTGCCGAAAACATCGGTGATCGGAGATCATCAACACATACATAAGGAAATTGACAACTCCGATCAGACGCGCTGCCACGTGACACGTCTGCAGCGGACAAAGCAGAGCATCACAAGCGCGCTCGCAATCATCGCGACGACGACTACGACGACAGCCAGGACTCCGTTTCAGACGAAAGAGAACGCGCACGATCGAAGAGGTTGTGATGGAGAAAGTGCGCTTGTGTCGTCCAATTCGATGTCGAATGTAGATTGTGAAGACGAGGTGAGTGTTACGGTGGAGAGGTGAGTGCTGTGGCGGTGCAGACTGCAGCCTGGGATCGATATCGGAAATCGAGAAGGGAGAAGAGGTGAAAAGGAAGTATAATATGAATCTCGCGTCGCGTCGCGGACGTGACGTTGAAAACACTTGGCAGAACTAGTCACGTGACAGAAGAAATTTATCATGTTTGTCATGAAAAAACATGACAATATGACAATGACATGTCATATGACAAAAACCTGACAAAGACCTGACAAAACACATGACAGATATGACATGTCATATGGTCATATTATATGATCATATGTCATCAAATATGACCATATGACATCACGATTGGTCTTGTAAAACACATGTTATATGTTAGCAATAAGTCATATTATATGACACATGAAACATACTGGTTTCCCCCCCCCCCCCCCTCCCTTTTCTCCCCCTTTTTTTTCCCAGACCTACAGTTTGCAAGCTCGGAATATAACTGTAAGTTATACTTTTTGGGTGCACAGTAAAGATAAGTTACAGTTATAGGTCACCATCAGGGTCCATAGTGACCACTGAGCACCGTCTCAGCTGTAGGAGTAACTTCGTGAAGACCCTGCAGTCACTGTGGCCTGTGCAGTTACTTAAACGGTAACTTTAATCGCGTGGGAGATAACTGAAATAGTTTGAAAATTGAGGGTTTAAGTGAACAAACTTTCAGATTTTACAGCAGCTGCTGCAGTAATTGCGGATAGGCTTCGGAGTCTGAACTGTAATAAACCACACCACCAGTAATACAGACATCTGGTCACACTGTGACCAGAAGAGGTCACACCGCAGCCCTTTCATCTCGCAGCAACTGGACACCATGTGCCCAGATGACCACCATCATCAACCAGCAGCATTTACTGAACATTAGGTCCTCATCTTACTGCCATGGGTAAGTACGACGCCGCTCCGTAGCAGACTGGCGTTTTTTTGCTAACAATTGATGCGGCGTGCCGTTCTTCACAGCGCCAGAGAATATACCGGGTGGCAAAGGCCTTCCGCTCAAACGCAAATCTGACGCTTTCCCCCCCTTTTTCTCGACCCTCTCCTCTCAATCATTCCACATCTCATTCAGTGTCTTCTGATTCCTTCATTCCGTTTACCCGTCCCACTCTCGACCCTCCCTCTCTCCCTCTTGCGTTGCACCCTACAGTCCACTCAAACGCGCCTCCTCCACTGCCGAGGTGGTCTGCTCCATCAATCCCACTCCCGGATGGAACAGGATCGGGATCAAGCATCTCCAATACCACTCATTCTGCCCGCTCTCGACGTCGCCCTCCTTCTCGCGCATCTGCCAACGGTCCACATCGAGTCTCGGTTCCCCCTGGAGGGGTGTTCAGATTTAATTTCTTGAGCTCTCAGACTTCTTCCTTTTTCTCGGGCAAATTGAGTCACCCACCAATATTACTCAACTCCAGAACTCTCACTTTTTCGTTGGCGAGCGACGAGCAAGCTGCTGCAAGATATTTCTTGCGCTCTCATTTTACTCACAGCTCAATTACAGCCCAATGCCGCGCTTGACGGAACGCGCTCGACTGGTTGGAACGCTTTCCAGCTACCTGGAGTGCCTGATGCTAGCGGCAGACGTGGACGAGTCCGCTGAGGACGAGGTCGAAGAAGTTGCCGGCATCCTTCAGGTGGTCGAAGAGCATCGATACCTGCGCCGCGAGCGTGAACCAGACGAGCAACGCCTCCGAGACGGCTTTGCGCGATGCGAATCACTTCTGGAATGGAACAACGATGACTTTCGACGTGCGTTCCGGGTTACTCGCGAACAGTTCGATGCCATAGTGGCTTTGCTCGCTGGAGACAGGGTTTTCAAATTTCAGACGCAGGGAGAAGGGTCGACCACGGAGCCCGGTTCGTCATCAAGTTCTCCTTGTTCTTTGGCGGCTGGCCCACTCTGGAACAGGGGCTACAGTCTTTCACATCGCCGAGCGTTTCGGTGTCTCCGGTGAGTGCGTATGTGGGCGTATCTTTACTGGCAGTACTTAAAAACAAGTTCTTTCTCATATGTAGAAGGTACCGTTGCGGCATGGACAGATCGCGTTCTCACGGCAATCATTGGCATCGAAGACAAGTTCCTGTGGTGGCCGTCACCTGGCGAGAGAAAGCAGCTACGTCAAGACCTCAGCGATCATCATGGGCTTGCTGGGTGCATTGGTTTCATCGATGGAACACACATCAATCTTGCCGGCACTCCAGCCCGTCGTGATGCGGCAGATTTCTTCAATAGGCACCACCGCCATTCCTTCAACGTTCTCGCGGTCTGCGACTTCAACCTCCGCATCCGCTTTCTCCACTTGGGTTTTCCTGGATCCGCACACGATCAGCGCGTATACAGAGCCTGTGCGCTGGCGCAGAAGCCAAACGAGCATTTCTCCACAGACGAATACATTCTCGGTGACTCTGGATACACTTGCGACGCGCATCTGGTGTCTCTGTTTCGGCGGTATAGAGGACAGGACTGTCTCAATCCCGAACAGGTTGGCTGCACTCTCATCCGGTTACTCTCCTTTTCCAAAACGAGCCTATCACTGACGCTCACTTCCTCTTGTTTTGTTCACAGGTTGCGTTCAACCGACACGCGTCTCCTCCACGCGTTGCTGTCGAGCATGCATTCGGCGTGCTGAAGCTGCGTTGGCAGTCGTTGCGTGCATTGCCAGTATCTCTCAAGACCGAGCTTGAGGAGGCGCGTGCGGCGTGTTGGATACGCGCCTGTGTTGTGTTGCACAACATTCTCATCGACGACGCTGCGGATCCTGGCCAATGGCTCACCGGCACCGAACGAGGTACGGCGCAGCGCGAACACGGCATGGACTTTTCGCGTTGGGAAGAGGAAGGAGATGTTGGAGTTGCTCCGGTGGATTTAGAAGATGAAGTGGAAGATGTTATTGAAGGAGCATCAGAAGGACAGGTGCTACGTAGACGCGTTCAGACATATGCTAGCATGTGGAGAGCTCAACGGTGGGGTTCGGATTGATGAATGTCAAAGATGCAATAGATCACGAGTTTACAGGTTCTCATACAAAGCTTTGGCCTGCTCGGCTGCTCCATTGCATCCTGAAATTCGATTGTGTAGTCTGCCTCTCGAATCTCCCGGACAAGGGCCAAAAGGGTAGAGGCGCGCTCTGACTTAACTCTTGCGCCGTTAAGCTCAGACTCCATCTGCGTGCGATCGGTACTGCGACGCTCGAGTGCGGCTTCCAACGCGCTGGGCTTGCGCTTTGGGGCTGTGAAAGTTAAAACGAGTATGTAATATCAGCTTGAGAGTTGAGAGAGTGCTTTGCGTAGCGGTGTGATGCTCGATGCTAGACTCACTGGAAGAAGACGCGTCCTTCTTGCCAAACTTCCGACCTGTATCAGAAGGACGACCTTTTCCCTTCCCGACGATGACCTTTTTCTTCGGAGGTCCAACTTCCATCACATCATCTTCATCCTTGTCCTCGTCTCCATCGAGATCCGCATCGTCATCCCCATCTTCCGAGCCTGAACCGACAGCGTTGCCACGGAGGAGAGAGCCAGCGGGGTCGGAGCAGCGGTGCTGCTGTAGCTGTCTTTCGGATTCGTTGAAATTCGATCCGACATGACCTCGACGAGCTCATAATAGTATGGACAGTAATTGATAATTGCATCTGATGAAGTTTGCGAGGTATAGATCAGTAACCGAACAGAGTGGCATAACTGTTTATTGCCACAGCACCACTTAGTATTCTCGACTGACCTTCCACAGACGTCTCCGCAAGCTTCATAGCCTCCTCTTGGTCCTCCGCGTCTGTCGCCGAAGCTGCATCTAAGATGCCCTGACCGGTCTGGAGGCGGAAATCGTTGGCTTGGCGAAACTTTTTTTCAAGGCCTTTGATCTGTATAATGTATAATGTATCTCTATCAGCGTAGGGTCAGGCAAGGATCGAGCCTGAGAGCTGAGACAGAAGCACTGACCTTTTCGACCACAGCGAAAGCCTTCCGCTCTACCTTTGTCTTTGCCTCTGAAATTCGCTGAGATACGTCTGCGGCCAACACCGCCTGACTATCACCTTCAGCCCCCTTCCACTTGTCATAGTTTCCCTCGTCCTGCAGCCACGTCAACAGAATCGTCATAGAGGAAGGCAGACCCGGTGCCGCAGCATCGTTCTTCCACTGTGGCACCGCGTCAGCCCTCTTCTTCTTCGTCTTAGTAGTCTGTAATTAATGATGAATGATTGAACATGTAGTATCAGTATGGATCTGATGTGGGTTGTGGCTGCTGTGGGAAGGGGTGGAAATGGAGACACTCACAGCTGCTGTAGCCGTTGCCGGATCGCCAGTAGGTGGTTCGACCACGGCAGAAGTGACTGCAGCAGCAGCAGCTCCAGCAACGTCCGCTGCGGAGTCAGACTGTGCCTGCGCGACGAATTCACCGTCGGCACTGACCCCGGAGTGAACGCCGCCAGAGCCGCTGCCGCTGAGGGCACCCGTGCCGTGAGAGGAGGGAGAAGACGCGTGGGCTGGTGCGGCAGCGGATGTCTGCTGTGAAGAGGAAGAATGGAGAGAGAGAGAGGGAAGCAGAGATAGAGATGGACCAGAGAAGAAGGAAGGACGTGGCGCGTCAGCCTACGTAGTATGTAACACGTATTGCATCAACTACCCACCTGCTTCTTGCCCTTTGGGCTGGACTTCTTGGGAGCCTTTGAGGCCGAACGCTTGTTGATGGCCATCTATTGTAGCTGCAGATGCAAAAGAACAAGGGTCAAAGAGCAAAGAAGATCAGTGACGATGTAGTACGGGAAGCGCGGTAGAGCCGGTAGTGCAGAGCGCGTCTCACCTTCTCGTGGGACTGATCCTTTGCGTGTTGTGAATTGTGATTGTGATGATGGCCTCGCGAGAGAGGAGAAGCAATGAAGATGGTGAGGTGGAAGGTGCGAGTTCTGGATGAAAAGTGGTTTGCACTCGCACCTCTGCACGCGGTTGCAAGTTCCGTAGCCTTTCACTATGTGAGCTCCAGAACTCTCACTTTCAAGTCAAAAAAAAGAACGAGTTCTGCATTTCTGAACACCCCTTGGCCCATCAATTCTCGATACGAGCTCACAAGACGACAACGGAGGAATCGTTTTCTACCCCGACGACGACAACTCCTTTGGATTTGATTTTGACGATGATCATCACCTTTCCAGCAACTATGAACACCATGCTCTCCCAGATGACCCTTCAGCTCGTTCCGGTCCCTTCCCAGCCTCTCCTCCAGTGATCCTCAAGCCCCGCGTGCCGCACCGCTGGAAGACGAGGCTCAGGACTACTTGCGCATGCTTTTCGAGGAGCAGACGGCGTTTGCTGCCCGGCTTGATGCAGGGACGTGGATCTTTGAAGGGGCACGAGATGGTATCCCAGAGGTGAGTAGCAAGGGGCAGTAATGGAGGAAGTCATCTTGTTCTTACCACTCGATCCGTCATCATACTTGTCTCTTTCTCAGTTCGGAACCTTCTACCATGTGTCAATGTTTGCTGGCCTTGACACCTCCAGCCGGCTTGAACATCTGACGTCGTGTGACTGTGCGGACGGAAGGAGCGGGACATCATGCTTGCACCAGCAGGCTGCTCGATTGGCGCCCTCTAAGCTCTTTGAAATGAATGCTCTCTCCGCGGATGGTACGTAGTTCAGGACTGATGTGTTGATGTGCTGCTTGCAGCTTGGCTCGGCGCCCGGTGGACTCTGATTTTCCTTTTTTCATTTCAGTTGCACCTGTTGCATTTGCCTTTGCGCCTGCGATGCATGGTCGAAGCTCGTGGCTCTCTGTCTTGTCCACCAGAAACGAAAGCAGCACAATGAATCTTGCCCGTCACGATCAGAAACGATGCATTGTATCTGGCTTTGGCTCTGGTCTGTGGTCCTGCTCTGCGGTCGGCTGTGTGCGTCACCAACAACCGGCATCGACTTGTGTGCATCGAGGTCGAGAAACCGATTCTTTCTCGATACGCTTGGGTTGGATCATCAGACAGAAGAAGGAGGAGGCGATGCAGGTGATTTGTTAAAGCAAGGGTTCAGACAGAACAAGTTTGAGTGCTGATTGGTCTTTTCTATCCGCCTTTCTTGTTTTCCCCTCTGTTCTTGTCCCGGTTTTTCAGAGGATGACCTCGAGCAGATAACCTCTTCCGTTCTCAATGCGCAGGCCCATGCGCAATCGCGTCCCTGCTCACATCAGCCTGTTCCACCGCCTTCATTTTGCCGACTCCCTACCGACAAACATCGCCTCTTTGCGCCTTCCCTTCACAGTCTCCCAACCACTCTTTCCCTAGGATCCAACGCGCGCTGTCATTGCGGTGCAATTCAGCAATTGCAATAGCCGACGGCGAGGTGACGACGCGTTCGTGCAGGCTGTTCCACAGTCAAGGAATGCTGCGGACGACAATCGAAGCACAACGGTGTTCGTGTCGTGCGCGAGGAGAATGCCGAACCATTGGTCCTGACCTTGTAGAGCTGGGCCTCTTCATCTGGAACAATGAGATCGTGGTCACTCATGAACTGCTCAACTCTTATACCTCTCAGTTTTCCACATCCCCAACCCCCTTAGCAGCCTTCTGTACCACCGTTCAGCATGCCTACGAGGAGCACTGGCCATTCGAAAGCAAAGCTCCGCGCTTTGTTGCTCGTAGCACGTTCATCAAGATCCTCTTTGCGTATTTCCGGCTACAAGCCATGGAGGTGTCCTTCTCATGTCCCACATGTGGTCCCAGTCCATCGGTGGTGATTGCAGATGGTGTTGTGTTGGCCCACATCACACGACTTCGCCACGAACTCTTGTCACCCCCCACGACTCCTTCCTCGGTTGTGGCACACCGCTCGACCTCTTCGCCAATCTTCGCATTTCTTCCTCAGAAGGCGATGCGCAGTCAGCTGCTTCGCTGCGCCGATGCTCTCCAGTTGGCCATCGAAGATCAAAGCGAAGTCCTTGGCGAGCTCACCAAGTCTTGCAAAGAATACGTTGCGTTGCATCCAGCTCGAACTGTGGTCAATTCCTGGTTAGACAGTCTGCTCCTTCTGGTCCAAGACGCATACGCGTACACGAAGATCTGGGCCAGCATCAAAGACTCCTACGACTATCTATTCAAACAACTAGCTGCAGAAGAGGGCATATTCCAGCTCTGCCGGCCTTTGTGCGTTCCTCACCTCGTCGCCTTGGCCGAACCAAACTTGTAAATCACATCGGCTCTTTTCATCCCATGCTACCACACTCAGCAGACACAGCCCCGCTTTCGGTCTTCTCGTCCGTGGTCATACACAACATTGCTTCAACGATGGAAGTCTCCCTCCCAGTGTGCGCCCGTTTCTGTCCACTACTGCCGCGTATGTCCAGCTGCAACAACAGACGCTCTTACGCCAGTCCCAACCATTCCCTTCGATGAGCTCAGCTCAAGAACCTAGTGAGTATCTCTCTTTTGTCTTGTTCAGCTCGCTCAGAGCTTACTGGATCTTCTCTCTCGCTCCACCTTCAACGCAGCCGGATCTTCTCAACTCCCGTATGCACAAACAGGATCATTTTATGGCTCGACGAAGTGTCGACAACGACCATTCTATTCCGGGATCGACACAGTCAAGAGCCGCGACACTAATGCTTCCCGGGACGAAGGTTGCCGCAAATACTACGACGCGTACGTCAAGCAACGTCGCACCGGAGGTATCATGGCGCTGTGGTGCCCTCATATGATATGCGTCGGCTTCCACATCATATCGGAGGCAGAAGGACGAAACGACGTGTTCTCGGCTCTCTTCACGCACTGGGAACGAGCCCCAAACGTCGTGGTGTACGATTTTGCCTGTCAACTGGCCCTTACTGCTTGCGGAGAGAACCCGAGTTCTTCCAGGACACTTTGTTCGTGATCGACCAGATGCACCAGTATGGCCACTCAAAGTGCACATTGTCCAGTTTCCTCTCCGCCTACATGTCCATCGACCCGTCTCTGCGGCATCTGAGCAGCTCCGCCGCCGAATGCGGGAACTCTGCTCTCAGCCGCATTAAGAAGTCGGTCTCCTACTCTGGCCAAGAACATGCAGTCCTCCTCATCAAGCATTTTCTCTGTGTCTGGAATCGTCTTCGTATTCGCAATCAGAGATAGCTACTAGTCACTACATTGAAATCATTCTGCACCAGACATTCCAGAGTCGTCGTCCGAGGGGTCAAGAAGAGGTGAGGAAGGTGTGATGGGGTTGAGCGGAGGAACAGTAGAAGTATTGTTGGAGCTACTGCCGCCTGCTGTCGCATTCTTTAGCTGCTCCCGAAGTTGTCTGTTCTCCTCTTCGAGTTTGTCCTGCTTGCGCTTGGAAGCTATCCTCTCCGCCACCCAGGCCTGGTGATCGCGTAGCTCCTTGGCTTTGAGGGAACGACCAGCTTCTCGGTATGAAGCGGTAACCTTCAAGAAGTTGTCGTGCATCTCCTGAGTCATTTGCCGCAGAGTCTCGCGCTTGGGATCACAGATGTTGGGGCTTGCCCAAACCAGGTCTTTTGTTTCATGGCGCCCGTGCTCTAGGTGGGCAAAGCCCAAAAACATTGCAACTCCTGTTTGCTGGGAAAGAATAGCTGCCTGTGATTTAGCAGGACGAGATTATCAGTAAAATGATTGAGACTTGAACGCAAAAGAATCTGATCTCTGACCTTTTCAACAATGCGATGAACTCCCCTGCTGATCATCTTATTACGGGCGGCGGTGTCCTCCTCGTACGTGTACAGCTTTCGAGCTTGCGCATGTGCGTTCTCCAAATCGACTGAATAATGGATCATTATGACGGAAGGGCCACTGTCAGTCCATTCGCGTGAAAGAGAGAGAGAAAAGGGAATAAGAACTCACGCCAAATTGCACGTTGCTGAGCGTCCGTTGCCCTTTTAGTCGTCTCCGTCTCCTTTCCTGGTCCAACCTGCTTTTCCGCCTGCGCTCTCGTTTCTTCTTGGGCTTCTGATTCACTAGCAAGCTCTGCGCAAATTCAAATAAAAAAAGTATTAAGTGAGCTATGAGGTCAAGTGAGGCCTGCGAAGGCCCAAAGTATGCTGAAAAATGGCTACTCAGTACTCACGCACGTTGTTGCTGGACTGGGAGGCGTTGAGCATATCGCGAAGGGGAAGACGCGACTGAGCAGTACCTGTAGTTGTGGTATTCGGCGAGGAGAGCATTGGCGCAGCGGCTTGAACGCTTTCAGGATCGAAAAAAGCAGTTTCCAGGTCCAAATTGACATCAGCGCCCAGAGCCGCATCATTGTTGGCATCAGCTGTATTGGTTTGGACCAACAAGAGAGAATTCAGAGAAGTAAGGTGTATGTTGAATGATTAGGTAGTGGAAGTTAAGTACAACAGCGAGAGAGAAGGGAGGTGATCAAGAGGCTGTTGCTATGCGGAGGTATGGGAAAAAGGAGGAAGTCGGAAATGAGAAAGGAGATAAGGAATTAAGAAGATAAGATAAGGGAAGAAGAGCCACGTGGTATGCCATACCAGCACATCCCCACACTTTGAAAACGACTGTCCCGAGTCGTTGTGGAAAGAAGGAGAAGGGAAGCAGAGGCGAGGAAAGAAGAAGGAAGGTGCGGGACAGGGGAAGAGCGGGTAGGGTAGTGAGGATGAAGGGATTGGTTACTGGAGGAATGAGGCGAGAGTTGGAATGCGGACATTGCGGCGAAATGTCCTTGACGGAGACGTATTTGACGTTGGAGCCGATGTTGTCTCCGTCTTGACGGACTTGAACGCGGTGGTGACATTGGAAGGAGCGAAGGTGAGAACCATGCCGGCCTGGATGACACCGGTCTCAAGCGACGGGCTTGGAGCTGTAGCCGACCTTCATGGTGAAGTTGAAGGTCCCTTGACGATATCGTCGAAGCGATGATGAGATCACTTGCAGAGATCCATCTGGAAGGCAGCGATGAGCGCGTGGACACCGAGAGTTGAGGGCGAGGAGGGCGTGCTGACGAGTCTGGCCATCCTTGGAGATACCAGGGTGACCAGTGGCGAGGACCTGTCGATGATGGACATGACGTTGAGACCGACAATGGTTCATGTCGGGTCGCACCCCGCCGTCCACAAACCTCCGGCGGCTGCTCAAACGAGACGCGCTCCTGTACGTATACCGTCCTCATCCGTCATCAGGACAAGCCAACCGGTGCTATCCCCTTCCATCACGATGAGAAGCTGTCAAACAACCAACTCAGCATTCACGCTTGCCACCGCACGGACCCGACGCAAGAAGTCCGCCAAGTGAGTTGGATCCCCATGAAACTTGCCGGTAAGCTCGGAAGTACGCAACGGTGCCCTTGCTGATGTAGAAGGAGTCGTCGAAGCTTGAGTGTGCCGTGAGGTGGATGGGAGCTGAGGGACGGTGACCGATTGAGATCGGCTCATCGCTGATGAGCATGAGGGCGATGATGGTGCTCGTGTCCTTGCCAAATGCCAAACTGACGACATCGTCGAATCCAATCCTCAGACGACGCATATCCGCGCGCATACCCTCCTCCGCCGTCAGCGACATGTGTTGGAACATGGACGCTGGATCACGTAGCTCCGTCTCCGGCTGGCTGAGAAGGTGAGGAGGAATGCCGATGGTGGTGGGGTACTTGTATGCAGGAGGAGCAGAACGTAGTCGCCTCTGAGCGTGAGGGTGCCGGGACCGGTAAGCTAGTCAGATATCGGCGACTGTTCTGAGCAGCCTCTGTAGAAATGCGTCGGTGAGTGACGATGTAAGGTTGCGTGGGGACCCTGTGAGGATGACGATGATAGTGTCGTCGCGCGAGCCACGGAGCTAGGGCATGGACGCCGGACTTGGGGGCGAGCGGAGGGATGTATTCAACCGCAAAGCCAGTGGTGGATACTGGATGCAGAGCCGAGGATGAGGTGGTTGGAGTAGGTGGTTGCCCGTTGGCGGCCTGTATGCCGTCGTAGTCCTCCGGTCCGAGCGTTGAAACCCGTATGGATCGTCGGATGTCCAAGAGTCGCGCGGATGGCGGACTGACTAGCGACTGACTGTACTGCTGCTGGTTGTAACCAGGTGGCGGACCGAATGTGTCTGCTGACGTTGTGAATTGCGCGATTGCCGCCCCCGAGCGGAGTGAGAAGTGAAGATGGACGCTCCCGAGCTCATCTTGCCTTTTCGGAACGGAGGGAGTGACCTCGACCTCAACGTCTGAGTTGATGTAGAAGCGATGGCCGATGGATCCAACTCTTGCTCCGTTGAGGTATGAGTGGGGAGGATGCTTGAATGCCGAAGAAGGAGACAGCAGTCGACGCGGAACGTGAGGTGCTGGGACCGTTCAAGCCCGTGAACCGTCGGCTGATATCGTTGATCGTAGCACTCATCATCTGCAGTAAAGCGGCGGTGAGCGAGAGTGGCGAAGATGAGAGCCGGTCGGGAAACGTGTAGTCTGTAAGGATAACGCCAAAAACGAGAGAGCTGCTGGGAGACTGATGTGAAGCGGAGGGAAAAGCTCAACCTCGACGCTCGATGCCTGTAGATCCTGAGACTGGAGGGCCGAGGGCGAACGAGCGGATTATGTCCGGGTGGAGAGACAGTAGAATGGAGAACGGAGGAGAGAAGCTGCTGAATCCGTGTGGAGGATACTGCTGGCCGAGGGAGTTTGAGGCCGTTGAAAGCCGAATCGGGCTGCTGGGAGCCGAGCCGAGCTGTCGGAAGCCGAAGGAAGACTACTGAGAGTCGGATCAGCTGCTAGGAGCTGGCGTGAGCTGCTGGGAGCTCGAGTGTGTGGCTGCTGGAAGCCGAGTTGAGCTGCTGGGAGCTCGGGGGTGACTACTGGGAGTCAATGGTGTGCTGTGAAGCGCTGGCGTGGTATCCCACCTGCGTCTTTCGCTCAGCGGGAGAGACCCACTTTCATCACCATGTATTGGTTTGGACCAACAAGAGAGAATTCAGAGAAGTAAGGTGTATGTTGAATGATTAGGTAGTGGAAGTTAAGTACAACAGCGAGAGAGAAGGGAGGTGATCAAGAGGCTGTTGCTATGCGGAGGTATGGGAAAAAGGAGGAAGTCGGAAATGAGAAAGGAGATAAGGAATTAAGAAGATAAGATAAGGGAAGAAGAGCCACGTGGTATGCCATACCAGCACATCAGCGCCCGCAGCCGTGCCCTCCTCCCCTACAACAGCAGCAGACGGCTCCGTATCGATAATTGTCTGGCCATTGGGTCCGTCTGCGGCCGATGCTGGGGAGGATATTGCAGCCAAGGGCGCCTCAGGGCCAGGCAAAACTGATTTGGGAGGCGAGAGATCTGCAGGACAGAGAAGTGGAAGCAGATCATCAGCTCACAACCATCGAGCAGAAGAGTAGCAGCGCATAGTACTCACTGTTCTTCCTTTGGAAGTGCTTGCAAGGGAGAGGCGCGCGCTGACCAGGGTCGTCCTGGTCCATGCAACCGCGTGCACACCGTCGTACGTCACCTAAAGAAGATACGCAGAAGCAGAAGGAGCCAACGGAAGAAGCAGACGTGTAAGCTGCGCTGTGTGCGAGCTGGGTGGAACCAGCTGCGCCCTGCGGCGCGAGGAAGGAGGGTAACATACCATCTTTGGCGGGCATTTGCGCGTTTCCACGGCCAACACGACGCCCAGGAGCCATCGTATAGAGTTCTTAGGTCCAAGAGGAGTGCCCAAGAGGAGCTTGAAGAAGAATGGTGATGCCTTTCGACCGGTGGAGAGGAAGAGGTAAGGGGGCACCTGGTGGTTGTTTGTCTCTTTCAGCTAGACGCGTCGCGACCCGAAGACCCCATCAGGTGTCCTTTTCATTTACTCTCTGTGGTATGTTTTCTTTTATCATTTCAGCGGCAAACTGTCCCAGTAATTGAAAGCTACTATCGTGCTTGTCGCAATCACTTTTTATAACTTTTTTTAAAACTTTGACAGTTTCGCATTCATTCTAGTTCTCACAGCGTAACTCAATCTCTGCTCTGCTCTGCTCTGCTCGTCTCGTCGTTCGCGTCGTAATCCCCTATTATAACTGAGAGTAGCGGTGCCGACGATACAATAGCTGAAAGGTACTGTACGTTACGGTAAGTAAACAAACGTGTGTCAAAAGTCACTTGCCGTAACTGCAAGTGCCAAGTGGCGTTCAGTAGCTGCAGGTTATTTTCAGCATATGCAAGGATCTTTCAGTAACTGTGAAGTATTCTCAGTAACTGCAAAGGACTTAAACTTTGACCAACAGCTGTAATCGTCATGCACAGTTATAGTAATTTTTGAAAAATTTGGAGGCCAACTTAATCAACTAAAACAGTAGCGGTACGCCGGTTTTACAGTTGGGAGGAAGAGGGAGGGCTTGGAAAGCTTCTATGAAGGTTCCGATGGCGAATGCGAGGAGCCACTAAGCAGTCCCTCCTAGAAGAGTACACGCGCGGCTACGAAGGCAGGGAGCCCTGAGCTCGAGCCCCATCTCCTCCCTCTCGACGGAGTAGTTAGTAGACGACCCTACGGCGACAGCGAAGAGATGGTGTACCGCGGCCAGCTGAAATGGCGACAGCGACGAGATGATGTACCGCGGCCAGGTGTAATGCAAAGTCTTTTTGATTTCTACTAACTTGATTGAGGGAGCGGAAGAGGCTGATGTGATGTACAACCTACCACTTAATTTCGCCTACAGCTTAGTTACAGTTATTCCTTATTAAGTTAACTTACCCACAGTCACAATTGCCACAGTTATACAGTCACCGAGCCCTGATAGTTTAAGGTTATAGAACTCGTTTTCAGATCTCGGCCGAGGCTCAGTCGCGACAACTCCTTACTGACTACCTTTTTATTTCGATGTACCGGTTTCCGGCATTGATAAAATCTTTCAAGCAGCACGCTTGGCAGTCCTGTCACTGTCCCAAACTTTCGCTGGGTTTTGTGGGTGCCTTCCCATCCCAGTATTTCAAATTTGTGTCGTTGCCGTTGGGGAGGAGGACCGTTCTCGGCCCAGCCACAATTTTCGTTTCGCAACGATGGCCGATGTCTGCCTCCTTAAGCGCTACAAACCAAAATCCACAGCAATACTAACTCCTCACCACCTGCTTGACTCATTGGCTGTTTTGTTTTTGAAGCACACAGTTGCTCAGGCTTCATATGTACAGAGAGTAGTACCATGCTGAATTCCAGTCTTCGTTGTCATGTCAGACAAGGTGTTATTGTGAATGCATCCACAGGCAAAAGTGTTGATTCAAGCTGTCTCTCGATGAAAATCAAGGTTCCGAGGTCTAGATCCCAGCACCACTCAACGCTCACCATTCACACTTTCAAAGCCGCTAAGTTGAGCACGGAGCGCCCCAGCATGCTTCGTACTCCGGGACTCCTCCTCCTGCGCGCTCCGCTGGAGACTCACAGTGTTCTGTGAAGCGCGCGGGCGGCTGCGCGCGACAGTGAAAAAAACGAGCGCGAGGTAGAGAGAAAAGGAGCCACGACGGGAGAAGCGGGGGTTGTCCGCGCCGCATTGAGAGCACGTCCGGGAGGTGTAGTGCTCCTTTATCTCGACGAAGCTGATCTTGTTCGACAGCGGACAGGCGCTGGCGGAATTTCCCGTGCGCCCAGGAAAACATTTGCCGAATTGAGGATTTCTTGATCTTCCGTCGACCGCGAGCACAGATTTCGTGAGCTGAAAGACTTGGCAGTAGGATCGTTTCGTAGTTCTTGGACAGCCACAAAGCAAATTTCCGATGAATCTCCATCACAAGATGTTGCAAGCGCATGCGATACCGGTTGACCACGCGCTTGAATCTGTGTCGTGCTCGATGACGTATATCGGGAGCGTGCATCTTGCTGAGAAGACTATCGATCTTGAGGGCAACATCGAATAGCAGCTTTACGTCCCTTCCAGTCCCCCATTGAACTGCCTTCTACCGCAGAAGATCATAGCCGGTGGCAAAAGTTCGGATCCACGGATCTGTTGATTGATAACATGTAGTGAGTAGCTAATTCAGGCTAGTGTCTTCAGTCATCAGTTGTACGAATCAATATTACTCACCGATAGCGCAAATACGATATCCTCCCGCTACGTCGGATGCCTTTGCAGCAGAAGTCAAGGGTCTCGGCCGAACTGTGTGGGCGGCGATTAGGGAATTGAGAAGTGAGTAAGTGGGGAAAGGTGAGCATGAGGGATGAGGATAAAAGGTAAGATGAGGGAATCACGTGGCATCGTGGGCTATCCGCTATGGCATCCGGGCTATCCGGCACAACCATAGACTAAGTCACACGACCAAGCCAACGCGCGAGTAAGAGCGCAGTCAGCTGGCCTCGTTTACACCGCAACTCCAATTTTCGCCGGAGGAAGGTGGACGGAGGATACTGCATTTCAAAATTTATTTATTTTACCGGCGGACGGAGGTGTCCGGTTCAGTATGAGAGGCAAACCCATGGCGGAGGGAATTTACCACCGCTCTGAAGCGGGCTTGCGAAGGAATTCCGTCGAAGTTTCTCCGCCTCATAACTTTCATGCGGGGCTGAGGGAATCACTTCATCAAAATTTAAGGCGGAGTTTTGCCGGAGAAGGGCGGGCGGAGGAAAAGTCCGGCGGAATTTCTCCGCGCCATTCCTTCCCCACGTAGATTACATGGCAGGTTGCGCTAACGTCTTCCTCTTCCTCTTCTCCTCTCTCAAAGTTTTCGGTCCATGACCTCCTTCTGCGCGTTCGCCCCCATCGACGCCCCCGTCGCGTCTCCTGTTGACTTGGTTGCCGCCCCTGTTTCGGTATGCGCGTTCGCTCCCGCCGTTGTCTCTGCTGCCGTCCCCGTCGGGTGCTCAGTCGCATCCCCCGTCGTTCTCGTCGAATCCCCCCCCCCCCCGTGTCTCTGGTCTCTCGGTCTCGTCCCCCCGTCGTGTGCGTCGTCGATGAGTAATTCTGCCACCCCCTCTACTATTACTATTTCTTTCACTAATCTATGATGCTCTCTCTACTTTTTCAGTGCAGACATCAGAACACAGTAACAAAGCCCTTGCCGGTTCTCGGTGAGTATCTCAGCTCGTCTGGGACTCTGGGTTCTCAGATTCGACCGTTTAGTTGCTGGGAAATAAGGCCCGCAGCGGAGTAGAACAGTGAGTTTCATCGCATCTTGCGGCTTTGGATTTCACGCTCACATGTTTCAGTTTCTTGGGTCCCTTTGGATCTGTAGCACCTTCCGCCTGGTGAGAGTCGATAGGAAAATGATTTTGAGGAAAACCAACTTTTACTCTGACTTTTTAAGCAGGCTGTGGAGACTATCGGAGCAGCTACAATTTCTTCCCTTCTCTTCTTTCCTGGACTACCCATCTCACCTCTGTCGAGCTATCACACCTCAGACAAAAGAAACACGCCTCTGTTCACAACGTACACTGGTACGCAGCACAGCCGGGGAGGGAATTAGTCGACTTATATCCGAAAGTACCAAAGGGGTCGGAACCTAGGCTCGGGCAACCCTGCTGATTCGATTTTCTTCGATCAAGCCAGACGCCGAGAAACTCTCTGTACCCCTCCAAGATCGAGCGAAGCTTACGAGGTCGCTACCAAGAGCCGAGGCTCTTTAGGTTGGCTCCCACTTCTTTATCAACAGCGGCTAATGGCGACCTCAAGCTTAGAAAGTTCCGTGAAAATTGCGAAAACATTGAGCCAACTCCGTCCTCCGCATATTTTTCAAGAAAGCTCATCGGCGGACTCCGTGTGTTTCGAAATTCAAAAATAAAATCAACGCAGTACTCCGCGCTGAAATGAGGTAAAGATTTGCGGAGTACGGATTAAGGCCGTCAAATCAGCCAAAAATTTGGTGACTCCGCTTCATCCGCATGTACTCCGCAAAAACGCCACCGTCTCGAAATGAGAATTTATTAGCCATTTCGGTGCCGTTTTGAAACTGTTCTAATACCATCTTCAATGGATTTTTGGACTACCCCGCACATACTCCGCAGTAACGGAGTACTCCGCGCCTGGTTTGAATCTAAATTTGCGAAGTACGGAGTGACCTCGCGCCGGCCGGCAAAAAAAGTGCGGAGTACGGAGTAAGCCGAAACATTTGCCTGGAAAAGTGCGGAGTAACGGAGTACTCCGCACAACACCTCATTTCGCCCTATGAAGATGCGGAGTACTCCGTAAATCATGAAATATCTGATTGCTCCGCAAGCCAGCCCTAGGCCTTGAGGGGTTGAGGAGCATTGATCAGGGCCCTAGCGAGTAGCGAGGAAAGGACAGAGGAAATAAGAACAGGTCAGCGTCGGATCAAAACCTTTCGGATGAAACTGATTAGGACTCACCGATGCAGTCCACTGCGAGCCTGGCGTCCTTTGGTGATGAGCTCTTGAAGCTAGGCTCCCTTGGTCGCGATGTCGTCCGCAATTTGTTTGATGTGAGGGTTCCGAACCGCCTTGACGACGCCTGCCATCGCTTGGTCGCGAAAGAACTTGTTGAGTTCTCCGGGTGTGACCGGGGCGCAATAAAGGGTCGAAATTCCGGAGCCGGGATTGGCAGACGGGATGCCGGGGGAATCTTATCAAGCCTCTTCTCAACGGGAAAGTCTTCGAGTATGTCGGAAAGCTGAGTGTTGCTCTCGGGCTCGTCGCCCTTGGGCTCGTCGCCCTTTGACACCTCTTTCTGCGCTGTGCGACTGCGTGAGCCTGCTTCCGGGGATGGGCCGGATGTGGATGATTGCCCTGATGCTGCCGCTACGTTTGCCGCTTTTTCCGCAGCCGCTGCACCTCGTGTTGACGTGTTTGCATGTTTGGATGTCTTGGATGTTTCGTTTTGATGACTGACGACTGTGCGACTGTGAACGTAAGCGAATGTGTGCGATGGAGCACGCTTACACATTCAATCGATTTCTCACGCGCGTCAGGCGTCAGGCCTCATGCCTCATATCTGATATCTCATATCTCAAATATCTTTTAGCGGTCTCCCTTCTGCCGAAGCCAACAAGGCTATTTCACAGCAACTATCCAGTTTCAGCATCGATCCTTCCGACAGGCAAGCCAGTAACCCTCCTGAAGTGGAAGATATCAGTGCGCAGACGTAAAGTTCATCTCAGGTGTTCATAGTTCATGGTCCTGATCGTCAAGCCTTTTTTTCTCACAGGCGGCAGCGTTGAGACGCATCGGTACTCGATGAGAGTCTTCACACCAGGTAACAGAGGCGGCTTGGCAGCCGCACACCGAATCTGCAGCACAGGTCCACCTTTCGGAACATCAACCACCCTGACGAAACCGCACAACGCGAAGAGGAGAAGGCGAGTGCGGCCAAAGTGGCGCTTTTCTATCATCAAATGACTGAAGAACACACAGCAAACGAGTTAGAATCCTTCGGACCCCTCCGCCTGAAACGTGCCGCGGCCGTCAAAGAACAAGCACGACAGACTTGCGACGCAAATGCGAATCGTACTCGAGTGTTGGAGGACGTCAAGACGGCATTGCTCAAGATTGATCAGAAGCCGTGCGACGCGATGGGGCAGGCCATCGTGTCCTCGTACATTCTGCCGTACTTTGTGGACACGAATAGTACGTCGGTTGGCCTCCACTCGGCGATGGCGTGTGTTCAGCGCATCAAGGTAAGGAGAATCAGACTTGTGACGCAATTCGTTAAATGGTCTAGTTGCTGATCTATGCCCATTGTGATGTTTCTATTCTCTCTAGCTGCATCTTCGAAAGTACATAGGAAGGGCCTGCTCAACGAGCACGGCCAACAATCTAGCGACGATCCTTTTCACGGAAGGCTTCTGGCCTGCTTTGGTCCGTATCCGGGCGCCGCGATTATGTACGTCACCAGCGCGTGGCAGCTGGCTTGGGCTTCGGACAGTGTTGTCGCAGACGCAACGGAGCATGAATTAGACGTCGCCGAGGACGTCTGGGCACAACTGCTGCGGGATTTTCATGGGGTCGAAGTTGTCCTGACCAGCTTTGCTGTAAATGTTGTGAGTTCTCACGCTTGTCCGCCTTCTTTTATCTACGCTCAACGATTTAAGTTTTGCAGAATCTTTATCCCAGCAAGGCTTCTACGAAATCGTTGAAAGCAGGAGGATGGCGACTGAATCCTGAGAACATTGCGGCGATGATTTCTGCACAAGGAGTGTTGTGCATGGAGGACTGTGGGAGGGCGCTGTTATTCAGTGCAGATCAGAGGCGGGGAAAGTCGAAGAGCGAGTAAGTCCAGTCTATGGTTGTGGTTGGCTATTTGTTTATTCCGTCCATCTGACTGTGGATCTGACTATGATCACAGAATGTCTCGCTTCATTGGTGTGAAGCAATACTACGCTCGCGGATCGGTTTGGCGGGTCAGCGCCATACACTTCCCCTCCCACGATTGTCCCTTCCGTATCCTTTGCGGCACCTACCACCCATGGATGATCGTCTGGCCCATCACCTTTAAATGCTTCCTCGTGCACCGGATGCATCGGGCCACGGAGTCGAAACAACGAATTCGTTTCCGGGAGCACGCATACCGCCTACACGCCGAAGGGGCGACACTGGACGACATCGACAACGTAGATTTGGAAGAGATCCTTGAGAACTCCGCCAAAACCAGTTCGGATCGAAGCGTGCCTGGACTTTCGGCTCCTCAAGCGCCAGCAACGGACGCTCCCGGTCTTTTAGTCCGACGTGCACAGAAGGGTCTATATGAGTTGATAGTCCCTGCGAGTGAATCGGACGACGAGTATGACCCCGACACTACGTTAATCGCGCGTCCGCCACCACCGCCGGTTCCAGAGTCTTCCGCGCGGCCAAAGAAGCAGCGTCCGTAAGATAAAAGCAGGTCAAAGTACTACGAGAAGGCGAAAATCCACCAAAGCAACGTCCTTCTCTCCTTTCCGCTCTCAGCGTTGATAATTGCTCTAACGGCCAGACGGCCTAATCCACTGGAACGCTTTCCAAACTCAATCAGAGCCCAAAGAAATCCTTGCTTTACGCAATTAGTAAAGGGATTAATATCAGATTCCAGACGGAAAGGTTGTAAACCCACAGACCGCAGTATATGTCGTGCTTGCCTGCTGACCTTCCTTTCCTTTGCTCTTTAGAAAAGAGACGGCCCAGGTGAGCTTCGTCGTCCTGGCTCCGTCTCAGGCCGTGAACGCCTTGCGATGGCCACAGACGTGGCAAATCCGGGGCACGATCATCAATTGATCACCTTGGATGATCTTGGTTCATGCCTCACTCTGGCTCGCGATCAGTTACCTTGGCTTTCTTTTTTTTTCCATCGGGTGCCTTCTTGGGTGTTTCCTACCTGGTCTTCTTCGCTCTCTATATTCTTGCTGAGTATCAATGCGCTTGAATGCGCGCGTTGTTAAGGTACTTCGGGAACTACATAATACATTATATGCTGTCTGCTCAGCTGATATTTCCAGCCGTACATGTAGGTGTGCTAAAAAGATGAGTGACGCCTGGCGCGGAAGGTAGCGGCGGGAGCGGCAGAGCGAGCCTCGTCGTGACGTTCGCTACCTGAGCTCTTCAGCGGCAGGCATCGGGGCAGTCATGGCGGCAGCCGACGTCTGCTCCGACTTAAGGCCGGGGGGGTATGGACATGGGATTGGACAGAGTTGTACGAAGTTGCGCATCCTTGAGTATCGTATATGGCCATAGGCTATGATCGCCTTCTGGATTTGTAAAGCGTCGCTGTACGACGCCCGCAGGCCATTGATTCGTGGGTCATCCATGTCAAAATCGTTGCAAGTTCGGAATTTGCCTATTCGCTAAGGAGGACATTTATCGAGATGAAGTTGGTCTCGGAAGTAGGAGAGTGACTGAGTGAGCGGGTCCCCCCCCCCCCCCCTCCCCCAACACCACCCTCTTTCCTCTTTTTTTTTTCCATCCATTTTTCTTGAACGAAGAGAAGAAACGTTTGATACTGATACGAAAACACTCTCCCAGTCTCCCGCACTCATAATAGAGATTGTTAAGTTGGTTGCAGAGCATGATGGAGATAAAGTGGTCAATATTGTTGAATATGTCCCTTTCCAGAAGACCAGAAGTGTCTGTCTGTGGAGTGTGGGTTATTTTTCGGAGGAAAGATGCTGACACTGAACCAGTGCCCGCTGACAAACGGCGCGGAAATGTGGTCAGAATTGGCTCGCAACCACTGGCGGCTCTCCAGTTCAACCAACAAATTTGTCCTTGGCTTGCAACCAATTCGTATCCTGGATCGTGAGGAAGCTGATAAGTGACGGTTCGTATAAGTAGAGTAGAAATGGACTATGGAGAGAGCAGTGAGCGTTAGAACAGAAATGCAATTACAGGACTCAGCAGCAGAGGAGCACTGTTTTCTGTTCCCACCCAGGTTCTGGCTTCGATGGATGTGGTGTGAATGGACGTGACGTTGGGATGTAGTAGTTGGTGATTCAATCAATGGTAGTAGCAGCCAGCAGTGAGCAGGTGCAGGGGAGCAAAAAGGATGACAGGTAACGCACGTGACGCGTCGCTTATTCTCGCTTTCTATCTGGGCTCTGGGTCTGTCCAGGTTAAAAATGGTCCCGGAGTAAATCCGCGGAGCCCGGATTCCGGGATTGAGCTCCGTGCGGAATTGGGCTGTTCGCAGCTTAGCTCCGTCTCCGGGAAATCTTGGCCAATCTGACACTCCGACGCTCCGAGGATCCCCGGAGCTGGGCTCCCTGTGAAAATTTGTTCCGTACTCCGGGACAAATTGGTCTTACCGGATAAAAGTGCTCCGAGATCCGGGGCCCCGGAGCGCGGAATTCCGCGGAATTCCGCGGAATTCCGCGGAATTCCGGGGTTTGAAAATCATCAGTCTGAGATCGTGAAAGACATCTTGTGGGAAAAGGAACCTGAGTACCTGACCTTCCGGAGCATAAGATCATCATGTGAACCATTTCTACGGCCCTGAACAGGTACTGAGACCATGAACGGCCACAAAGCCGGACACGCACGGACCCCTCTTGCCTTTCTCGGCCGTAAAAAGGCGGCTTTTTCATTTAGTTGACATCACGTGACTGGAAATGAGCTCCGGGGTTGCTCCACGGAATTCCGGGAACATTTTCCATCATGATGAGATTGCTCCGCGCTCAGGAGATTTTGAGCTGCTCGTTACAAGGTTACTCCGGCTCCGGGGAAAAATTGTGTTCCCCAACCAAATTTGCTCCGGGGAAAATGAAGGCACTCCGGGAGCTCTTCAGCCAGTTCCGCGCTCCGTCCCGTGCGAAGTAAACCCCTGATTCCGCGGATTCCAGGAATTTGAGCTCCGGGGCCTACTCCGGGACCATCCTTAGACTCAAGTACCTGGCACCTGCCTTCTTTCACTTCCTTTTCCTTTGCAGACAGCAGAGTCGCAACGCATTTGCCAACCTGTATCCCAGCAGGAGAATTTCAGTCTTCTTGGCATCTCGACTCTGCTCAAACCGGATGTGGATGTAGTCGGGAGGGAGGTGGATGGGTTTGTCGATGAGACTCTACAATGTAAAAAGTGACAAGGGACAAGTCAGAGTCTCCTTCGGCAATGGCCAATGCGAATTAGGCGTGACATGATGAAACTTTTGTCGTCCTGGAGCTGCTCCACATATATTTTGACCCTGTTGCGTGTGTTGCGACGAGCGCTTTGGCTGCACTCCTCCTCCTGCGTGAGGTCACGGATCACATCGCGGAATCTGAACAGCCCCACCTCCTTTTTCGCCGTTCCGTCAATCTTCTTCTATGTGTTCTTCGCCTTCCTCCTCGCCCGCTTCTCATCCTCAGTCTCGCCCCCCCCCCCCCACACCAACGCCAAGACACTCGTTTCCAGAGCCGGCCCTAGGATTATCGTACGGCATGGGATCGTCCTGCGGCGTAGGAGCGGATGCGTGCGGGGGAAAGGATGGAAGGCTGGACTGTTCAGCGCGTGCGCGGTCCAAACGAGCTTTGGTGAAGGCTGCTAGCGGCCTAGCGCCGCTGCTCGCTCCTAACTCCTTCTCTGCCATTTGGCGAGTTTGTTTGTCCGCTTCTTCGATGTCCTCCTCTGTCCTTCATTCGTGATCCGAAAGAGGCATCGGCCACTTGGTAAGATAGTAAGAGCTCCTGGCAAAGCGCAAGCCAGCGCGAACAATTTCGGCTTCGGACATGCGCCGGTAGTCGCAAGGCTTCGGGACCTCTGAGAGGCGATCCAGCTCGTCCTCTGGTTTGAATACTAGACATTCAGTACTAGTGTTGACTAAGGATGTGTCAGTCTTGTATCACAACTACTAGTACCTAGCCCGCAGAAGGAGTCTGGGAGGTATGTACGGAGAACCATTATAAGTGTCAAAACAGCAGATCTGATCCCCGGCAAGCATCATACATAGTTGAAGCTTCAGGCTGGGGCAAAGACAAAATTTGACCCTCACTATCTCCTAAACTATCATGACTATCTGGCGGCGGAGATAGTGTTATAAGGATGCACTACGGGTTTCCGCCGGAACTCCGTTACTCCGCGACATTCTCCGCGGCATCTCCGCCGTGAATTTTAGATGAAAATCTCCCTCCCCCGTGGCAGGCGGAGATGGAGGGGAGATTCAGTGGCGGAGATCGTCATTCGTCGCCGCTGTCAAATTTTCAAACCCAAATCTCCCTCCCCCACTTCCCATAGTGATGAAGACGAGTGGGCATCTCCCTCCCCCATTTGCGGCGGAGATCGCCCGGAGCTCCGCCAATCTCCGGCCGTCTCCGTCACATCTCCGGCGGAACTCCGTTACTCCGTCACTAAGTGCCTCATCTCCCCCGATGTCGACGACCCAACGCGAAGTCTGATCATCGACAACACCCTTATTAGCGCTGAAGATGTCCTTCTGGACCCTCCTGAACAAGTTGCTGGTCGGCACATGGCCGCGGTGCACCGCGAGGAGAAATTTCACAGATAGGGTCGAACCATGGGTGATATTCACAAAAGGGGTCAAAAATATTTTTATTCACAGATAGGGTCGAATCCAGTCCGAACATGGTATGGTCACACTGGAAGCCGCACAGCTCTTCGTAGAGGCTTTCGATCTTTCAGATTGAAATCTCAGACGTCTTTCTGAGGGCATCTCTTGCACATTACTTGAACGCTCGAGCTGGGTCAATCAGTGTGAAGTGTGAGAGCGGTAGCACCAAAGGTCGACATGCCTCGGAAATGGCCCTGGGTCTTTCTTATCCTGTAGCAACACGGGAAACGTCCAGGGCGATCTGAACGTCCACCATGCAGATGCTGGTGGGAAGGAGATCACAGGAAGTTCATATGTGGCATCATCGGGATGCTTTTGCTATGGCAAAGACCTCAACGTCGGCATGGATAGCATGCTCACAGGGCTGACCCTATCTATGATATATCATTCCTTTTCGCAATCGATGGTTACCGGTCCAGTGACCGGATCCGTCACTGAGGGACCCTGGAAAAGTTACCAAATTCCAATGTCCCCCAGCAGAAAACCTTGAAAAAAATTGAAAATTCTTACAAGCAGGGGCAAGAACAGCCCTCTGAGCAAAGTAAGCGGCCAGAAAGGTAGCCCTTGCCAACGACCTCCCAGCTGTGAAGTCAGTTTGCGCGTCGGCCGCTTACTTGGTGAGCGGCCGGCGAAAGAAAAAAATTGAAATTTGTGTCTTTCCTGCCCGATTTTTCTTCCAGAATCCGAGATAGGAAGGTCACCACCACTCAGGAGGGAGGTCCCAGAGGAGTAACCACTTCTTTCCTGTCTGGTGGGTCACCAGGATTGGGTGACGTAAGCCGGGACCGTCACCAGCGGTCCCGGAGGTCACCATGCTTCCACTACCTGTGAATTGATTTCGACTCTGTCTGTGAATAAATTTAGCTCTTGACCCTTTTTGCAAATATCCCACCTTTTTCGACTAAGGATGTGCACGGAAGGCCCCGGAATTTCCGGGTTCCGGGGAGGGGTTCCGCAGCGATTTCGGGGATATTCAAGACAGAATTAGACATTCCGTGTTTCCGGAGATTCAGTGCTTTATCGTGCGCAGTGTTTCGGGTTCCGGAGGAAACACCAGGTGCACCCTTCTGGAATTTCGGCTTCCGTCAAAATCAAGGCTGCCAAAAAATTTCATTCCGCATTTCGGGGCCCGGAATGCGAAATTCCGCGGAATTCCGGGAGGTTCCGGAACTCCCCTCTCTGGTCATTAGATGAAATAAATATGGGCCCACCCCTTCCTAAATTGACCTTGTGGTCGTTTGTAGTGTGTATAGAGGCCCTCGCTTCTCTCTGGGCCTCATA
This sequence comes from Tilletia indica, assembly GCA_001689995.1. NCBI lineage: Eukaryota > Fungi > Basidiomycota > Exobasidiomycetes > Tilletiales > Tilletiaceae > Tilletia > Tilletia indica. Next base: position 52,976 of record MAPW01000048.1, on the reverse strand, counting down.
AGCAGTCATGAGACCACGTGTCTGGGTCTAATCATATGTGAAACTTGGTCATGGAGTCTCATCGAACATGGAGTCTCATCATTCGATGAGACCTCAAATGAGACTCTTCATCACGTGACCCCCGAAATCTCCCGGAATTCCGCGGAATTTCGGGGAAATGAGGGCCACACATTCCGGGTTCCGTCCTTTTTGACCTGGGTCGCCGATGTCGATTCCGGCTTCCGCATCAGAGTGCACGGAGGATTCCGGGTTCTAGGTGAGTAGCCTGAAAGTGTCAAAACACCAAATTTTGCATTCCGGCTTCCGGGCTCCCCGGAATGTTTCGCGGAGGGCCCCAAAATTCCGGGAAGCTCATTTCGGGGCCCATCCGTGCTCATCCTTATCGACACCAGTGCGATTCGAATCCACGACCAGTAATTTGAAAGTTGTGTGACCTGAGCACCATACCACACAGTCTGGAACACGTGGCAGTCCATCCATGTGATATCGTATTTGACCAACAGTATACAATATAGATTCGGCGCGTCATCAAAGCACAACCACACCAGACTAGGCGCTGATAAGCCATGCATAATTGTGATGCCTACTCCCTCCAGTGCACGTGTGCGATTAATGCAGGCGCGTTCTGGTGCTGTCCTTTACAGGCAAGATGTAGTTGCTATGATTTGAGCGTGTGAGCCGTGAGGAGATAGCAACGCGATGCTGGACTCATTCCATTCGCCACGTCACACGTGCGCCGTGCGAGTCGACTGCGTCTAAGTAGCATGTTCAAGCCCTTCACAACGTCAAGGTGTTCGTATCACTTCCTCTGTAGGATATCGGCTTGTTACTAACGGTTCCAGTGTTTCTGAGAGTACCCATGATCTATGCAGCGCATGAGCAGCGTGTGGCCCCTGTGTTGATATGCGACGAATCTGCAGTGCTCAATACGCACGGCCTTACGGGCATCCCAACAGCGTGTGCGTGTATTAGCAGGGTCTCAGCCGCATCTCATTTTGCACTGGGGCGGCTGACCGCAGAGAACGTAAGTGCGTTACGTTCCGGAGAAATCAGGGTGAATGGAACTTCTCCTGCATCCAAAAAAATTGTCCAACCAATCATGGTGACGGTATGTATGGCAGCAAAAGAACAGTAGCTTGCAAAAGTTCAGAATGGAACAACATAGTTGGAGCGCTACTGTGTCTCTTTTCTGGTAATTTTAAGGGCCGACGGCGAAGCTGACCCGCTTCTGACGCACGTTCACCACACTCTCTACGCAACTAAGCGTACTTACCATCAGGAACCCAGATCCCATCTCCATCTTCTCCTCAGTCCTCTCCCTCTCTCTCGCTTCTTTGCACCTCCAGCTTCACGTTCACCACACTCTCTACGCAACTAAGCAGCCACATAAGCCCTGTCGGAATCGTAACATCGTAAGTGTGCCTCCCAGATCCCTTCATTCGCTCTCCGCTGGATGACACTGGATGAATGCTAAAGTTAGTGATTACTATGCTCGTTGGCCACTGCTCTTGCACTCAGTCAGCCACGGTCCAGACTCCTCTTCTTCGTCCGCGTCCCAGAGCGACACCAAAGCTCGCACTCTTGACGTACGCGTACTTCCCATACTCCAGTTATGCCAAAGATGGTCGACGCGGACAAGCGACGCTAGGAGAGGGCCTTGGCACCTAACGCAATTCGTGACGTCTTAGCCGGCTTTGACGTAAAGGATGTGGCCGCTGGGTTAGAGGAGTTGCTGGCTGATCAAGAATTACACGAACAGTGAGTCGGCGTTGGGAATTCTCAGCATGGTGCGCAGCTGACATCTGACCTCACTGTCTCTTTTCTCGCAGCACGAATGTGACAAGACAACAGCAGTTAATGCTTATCGACCTCAAGATCGAGCTAGGTTATTTATCCGATGCATACAAACAGCTAAACGGCCGAGGGTTCTTCGGACAAGTTCGGTCAACACCGCCCGACATCCTCGACTACGACTCCGTCCCCGATCTTCGACACCGCCTGGAGAGTTTCCTCTCCTTCAAGAGGTAGCGGGCGATGGGACGTGCGGGGAAGGGCAAGGTCACGAGAGGCACCTTAATGACCTGGACGTGGTCGACCCTTTTCCGCGGGTCGGAAGCACGTCGTTGCGAAGGCGAGCGCAGTGGAAGCGTCCGTCCACCTTAAGACCGTCCTGCGGCACACTGGAGACGGATCACAAGGAGTATACAGAGGTCAGCTCAACCACGCAGCGTACTTGGTAGAGCATTATTGGCTCCAAGTCCGTGCGACCACGTACTGGACGCGCTTGGAGGTGGAGATGGTCCTCGGCCACTTACTTGATTCGATCTTTGCGGCGCGTCTACCGGCCGAGGGCGAGGTTCTCCTTGAGCGGGTCATCTTCCTGCAGCTCATCTTTTGCACGGGTCTGCGCATTGGGTACCCTCATCTCTTCCGAGATCCGGAGCGGCGTCTTGAATCCCGTGACCAAAGCACAACCATACCAGATTAAGCGCCGCTGGGGCGCGGAAGACATGCATAATTGCAATGCCTACTCCCTCCAGTGCACATGTGCGGTCAATGCAGCCGCGTTCTTAGCAGGGTCTCAGCCGCATCTCATTTTTCACTGGGGCGTCTGACCGCAGAGAACGTAAGTGCGTTACGTTCCGGAGAAATCAGGGTGAATGGAACTTCTCCTGCATCCAAAAAAAACTGTCCAACTAGGCATGGCGACGGTATGTATGGCAGCAAAAGAACAGTAGCTTGCAAAAGTTCAGAATGGAACAACATAGTTGGAGCGCTACTGTGTCTCTTTTCTGGTAATTTTAAGGGCCGACGGCGAAGCTGACCCGCTTCTGACGCACGTTCACCACACTCTCTACGCAACTAAGCGTACTTACCATCAGGAACCCAGATCCCATCTCCATCTTCTCCTCAGTCCTCTCCCTCTCTCTCGCTTCTTTGCACCTCCAGCTTCACGTTCACCACACTCTCTACGCAACTAAGCAGCCACATAAGCCCTGTCGGAATCGTAACATCGTAAGTGTGCCTCCCAGATGGCCAGATCCCTTCATTCGCTCTCCGCTGGATGACACTGGATGAATGCTAAAGTTAGTGATTACTATGCTCGTTGGCCACTGCTCTTGCACTCAGTCAGCCACGGTCCAGACTCCTCTTCTTCGTCCGCGTCCCAGAGCGACACCAAAGCTCGCACTCTTGACGTACGCGTACTTCCCATACTCCAGTTATGCCAAAGATGGTCGACGCGGACAAGCGACGCTAGGAGAGGGCCATGGCACCTAACGCAATTCGTGACGTCAAAGCCGGCTTTGACGTAAAGGATGTGGCCGCTGGGTTAGAGGAGTTGCTGGCTGATCAAGAATTACACGAACAGTGAGTCGGCGTTGGGAATTCTCAGCATGGTGCGCAGCTGACATCTGACCTCACTGTCTCTTTTCTCGCAGCACGAATGTGACAAGACAACAGCAGTTAATGCTTATCGACCTCAAGATCGAGCTAGGTTATTTATCCGATGCATACAAACAGCTAAACGGCCGAGGGTTCTTCGGACAAGTTCGGTCAACACCGCCCGACCTCCTCGACTACGACTCCGTCCCCGATCTTCGACACCGCCTGGAGAGTTTCCTCTCCTTCAAGAGGTAGCGGGCGATGGGACGTGCGGGGAAGGGCAAGGTCACGAGAGGCACCTTAATGACCTGGACGTGGTCGACCCTTTTCCGCGGGTCGGAAGCACGTCGTTGCGAAGGCGAGCGCAGTGGAAGCGTCCGTCCACCTTAAGACCGTCCTGCGGCACACTGGAGACGGATCACAAGGAGTATACAGAGGTCAGCTCAACCACGCAGCGTACTTGGTAGAGCATTATTGGCTCCAAGTCCGTGCGACCACGTACTGGACGCGCTTGGAGGTGGAGATGGTCCTCGGCCACTTACTTGATTCGATCTTTGCGGCGCGTCTACCGGCCGAGGGCGAGGTTCTCCTTGAGCGGGTCATCTTCCTGCAGCTCATCTTTTGCACGGGTCTGCGCATTGGGTACCCTCATCTCTTCCGAGATCCGGAGCGGCGTCTTGAATCCCGTGACCAAAGCACAACCATACCAGATTAAGCGCCGCTGGGGCGCGGAAGACATGCATAATTGCAATGCCTACTCCCTCCAGTGCACATGTGCGGTCAATGCAGCCGCGTTCTTAGCAGGGTCTCAGCCGCATCTCATTTTTCACTGGGGCGTCTGACCGCAGAGAACGTAAGTGCGTTACGTTCCGGAGAAATCAGGGTGAATGGAACTTCTCCTGCATCCAAAAAAAACTGTCCAACTAGGCATGGCGACGGTATGTATGGCAGCAAAAGAACAGTAGCTTGCAAAAGTTCAGAATGGAACAACATAGTTGGAGCGCTACTGTGTCTCTTTTCTGGTAATTTTAAGGGCCGACGGGGTAGCTGAACCGCTTCCGACCGCATTACTGTGTGGCTATTTCATCTCATATGTAAGAGCAAGCATAGATAGAAACCTCGGTGGTATGAAACCAAACAAAGTCAACTCCAACTCTGGTCTATTTCAAGTGTCACGGATTGTAGATAACTGTGGAAAAGCAAGGCGTTCAAAGAAAAAGGGCCCGACTGTGAGCTGTGAGGCGGTTCAAGTTTTAGCAAACATCAAAAGTATTGGCTCAGGACACGGTAAAACTTCTCTGTTTTTCGCACAACTTGCTGTTGCCATAGAATGCTGCAGTAGATGATGTACCCTCAGAGTTTTTTCAGACTTCTCAATTGACAGTCTTAAACCAGGGAAGGAAGATTGAGATGAGATGCCGGGTGAAGAACTGTGCTTCAATGGATACTCATCCTGGATGATCTTTGGTTGAGCAAGATCCATGCTCATACTGAGATTCACAGTCGTCACCACACTGTAAATGGCTTCAGAGGGGTTCTGATGCGTTTGAACCTTGATGAGATTGAAAATTACAAACTGGCTTAGCGATCAGGCCATCTTCGCCGGTAGGCTCCACTCTTATCCAGTTCGGCCTCATTTTGCAGAGAAATTCATCTGTGTTTTTGGTCGTCACGCCGATAGAGGGCTTTACGTACGAGGTAGGCGAGAAAAGTATCCGGACACCAAAAAATTTACCATACGTTTACTAAGTAATCGCCTCCATTGCGCTTTCAATGCAACTCGAAGACTTACACAACAATAAATTCACAGATGGGCGGGATTGATAGCTTGTACGCTGGAGAACACTTCCCTCTTTGCACATAGCCCAGTTCTGTCTTGAAAGGTAGACTGTTCTGCGTGGAAAGAGACAAAATCGAGTTCAATTAGTAACTTACTAAGTGATTTCGAATATCCTCACGGCCACCTTACTCAACTCATCTCCTCGATTTTTCTCAATGTTTTGAGTCATAGATTCTGACGCTCCTGCGTACATTCTACGAGCTCAGCCAAGAGGTATATTTTACAGATTTTACTGACCAACTTCTACTTGTGGTGATGTATAGGCGATTACTTAGTAAACGTATGGTAAATTTTTGGTGTCCGGATACTTTTATCGGGTACCTCGTATTTGCACATTGCTTGGATTCTTTTTTCAACCGACGAAAGGCAGGGGTTCCGCAGGGCTCTCAGCCAGGCGTCACTTGTCTCACGAGTTGCGCCAGCCCACATACATAACAACCACCAGACACACTGACTCTACTTTCGTCTTGCTCTTGCCGCGCCCTTGTTCCTGTCCTCGGGTGTAATATCTGCTTCCCTGCGCTCTCCACGCTCAGATTCAACCACAATCAGAGCACAGAAAGAGATGCAGATCTTACAGTTCCCACGGGTCGCCAGTCGCGCATGAAGGCGTAACGCGCTTCGCGTTACGCGTCTGCCACGTGGATTGTAATAGATGCGCGGTTCGCTCCTGATGACCAAGTCACCGATAATTCTGACAGGGCAGGCCGCTCAGCGTAATACCTTGCTTCCGTTAGGCAGCCATATATCATGAACACAAAATGTACAGTGACACGGGACGCGTCCGGCGTTCGTGAAAACGTTCCCAGTCCGCCCTGGAAACAACGTGAGTAACTCGCAACGCGATGTCGTGATGATCAACTCGGGGGGGGGGGGGGGGGGGGGGAGCAGGCACCCACCCATACTGAATATACGCTGCATTTAATATGAGATACTCCAGCTCACTGCTAACGGGTACTCAGGCACCCACCCATGCTAAATTCTAAATTCACGCTGACTCTGCACAAGAAAGGGTCTAACCCCGCAAAAACTGATAAGAAAAATACCAAAACAACAGCGAATCGAATCGAAACGCAGGTAATGTTACAACCGCTACACTATCGAGTTGATTGTATTACGATTGTAGACTTTATGAATCGTCTCTACGGGCGGGCTCTCAGAAGATATGGATCATGATCATGCTAACACGTAGACACGCGTTTATCCGAAGGCAGCCTGGTTATCTTGCTCGCAAGATGTCGGGATCTGACAAACTGACACTGTGTGTCCCAGAATTCCGTGAACATTAATGATTAATTGATTTCAAGCAATATCAAACCACTCTAACCGTGTAAGCTGGGACGCCAAGCTTATTTCGAGGCTGACGTTGTTCGGACTGACCGCATGCGACTGGTTGCTTTTCACACTGCTGAAAGAATCGTTGGGAGCTCGCGAAGCTCGCGTTAGCTGGCTAGCAGCTGTACACCCACACCCAGTAAACTTTAAAACCATCTGAAAGCAGAAGCAAACGACAGTTTGACATACCAAAGACATAGCGTGGCAAGGACAAATGAACGATCGAGATATGGACCGAATGCCGAAGAGAGAGGAAACAAAGCTGACGACTCTGAGAGCAGAAGGTGGACAGAACAGGTGAAAAAGAGTTTCAATGCTGTAGGACAGGAGACTGTGATCGTATAAAGTCGAGGTCAACCAAGAGGCGGACAAAAGTATCACATTCGACTGACGACTCCGATTAACGGCAAAAACGCACCCGTGACAAAACGTGAAAGGATATGGAACAGAGCGAGGGCCACGAGGGATGTTTACACAGACACGCCCGAGAGCAGCAGTAAAGGAGAGAAAGAGAAAAGTAGCTATGGAAAGGGAAATACATTGCCTATTTTCAGATACAGAATAGTTGCATGTCCGACACCTTTTGTTTGTCCGAAATTTCGTCCGTGTCTTCGAGAGGAGAGCCATGCTCCGATGTTTAGAGAACTATGATATCCTCGTCGCTGGCTCTCCTCTGGCGCGCTCTCTCATGAAGGACCATGGCGATCAAAGAGCGAGTGACTACCCAGGACTGTTTCAGTCAAATGAGAGAAGTGAAATCGTATTCTCTCTGCTGGTTCGAACTGAGAGCCCTTGCCAGCTTATGCGGCTGAATTAGTTTGCCACTGCCGCTCCTCGGGTAAAGTAGCTTTTCGTCGCCGTGGACGATTCGAAGCAAACTTTGTGCGATGTGTAGACTGCCACGGCAAGGCGTACAAGCCCTCTACAATTTTCTACGGATTGGACGTACCCGACATGAGTGAACCGCCTGTATCGTTGTCTTCCCAAGCATTGCAGGGTGCCGTACGAATTGTTCGCGTCACACTGGAAGCGTCGGCTTCTCTCTCTCATCTTGGCGAGGACAGCCAGGACATCATCATCGGCAATGAGTCAGGTGAGCCGATGGACTGGACTGCTGAAGCGGACGATGACCCGTTCATAGCCGACAATAAACACAAATACGACGGCCTATCTGACGCTGGGAGCAGGGACGAAGCTGCTGATCAGATGATCCCCATCGTCTCTTCCGCCGTGCTAGCTCAGGCATTCATCTGCCCGTCCAGTTGTCGGTTCCTTACCCGGCACACTCGCGTACCAGGCATCTTCGAGCTTCTCTACGGCACCGGATCTCGGCTCCAGACACGGACGGACTCGCTTCGAAGCTGTCGGTACGGAGAAACAGCTCAGCTCAGCACATTTGACACCGAAGTCTATGACGCTGGCCCACCGTACCCGGTCTTCTTCACCTCATGCAGGCAGCACGTCGTCAAACTCTTGATCAGCTATGACCTCTTTTCCGCCACGCCGTCTCGACCTCAGGTTGCCTTCACGATCAGATCATTCGATTCTTCCAGTTCTTGGTCAACGTGACTGGACTCAGCGCTAGCGGGATGGCAATGGTATTCCAACAGCCTCTTCGTAAACGAATCGGGTTTCGGAGGGAAAGATGGACATACCAAGTCTCTGACGCCCTTCGAAAGCACCTCAGAGGCGCCTTGACGTGGCTCGCGGTCGTTGAAAGGTACTGCGACAAGATGGTCTTGGAGCTGACTCCCCCCTGGAGGTCGGAATGGTTCTTGTTGGACGCAGACGACCTACACATGACATTGGCGCAGTTGCGGATAGCTGGCCCTCATGTTTTGGTTCTTTTCAGCATGATGCTCCTTCACCCGGCGTCCCCCAGGTCATCATCACCATCGACGGCAACTTCACCCAGAAGCGACGGGCGAAACCAGATTACGTTTCTCGACAACCCTTTCCGCCTAGGCGCTTCCTTTCTCAGCAGCAGGTCAAAGAAGCGGACAGTGTCTTGCATCGAGCAAAGGGGACGGGTCCGGACCAGAAAAGCTGCGTGGCTAAGATCCGAGCAGCAGACTTGTCCAACATGTCTGGTACCACTCCTTACGAGATAAACGTCTCAAAGGAGCAGGCTGTCGACACGATATACCTCTGGGCTTCTGCGACATCACTACGTTGTGGCACTCATTCAGTCCATCGCGAGCGCCATTGAACTCAGCCTCGTTCACCTTGGAGTCGCTACGACATCGGCTGCCGTCTCTCCGTCAGTGAAAAGGGGGCCACCGCTCTTTGGAGAGACCCTGAAGGTGACATGGGTTGTCCCGGTGTTCCATGTATATGTGCACACGTACTCCTGTCAAATCAGATACAATCCTTGTTTCTCGGCAATACGGATGGCGAGGGTATGGAACGGGTTTGGTCCGGGCTTGCGAGCCTCATAACATGCACACGGAACATGCACTGTGGGGAGTTTTGCCTTGGAAGAACGATGCCGGTTTATCTCAACGGAACGCCTCGTCAATCTCTTCGATATCATGAAAGCCAAAAGCAAGCGACTACAAGCGATCGAACTAAAGGCCAGAAAGGAGCTTATCGACGACTCCAATCCGTGATGTAATCCGGAGCAATATCAGCACGTTTCAAGAGTTTCTGACGGAGGAAATCCAACATTAGGGACTCCATCGTTAGAGGAAGCAGTATCAATAATCAACATGGAATCCACCGCACCAGTTTGACGACGTTGACTGCACGAACCTAAGCCTCATTCGTCACATGAGTCTGAATCAACTCAATCACCTGAAGCGCTTCGATACTTCGAACCGCGAAGAAGCTCCACCTGACATCTCGGCCGTCGGCATACACGCTCAAAAACTGGTCCGGCTTCTCGCAGAGGTCCAGTTATCCACCACCATGATGAATCTGCGCCTGAACACCGTCTGCAAGGGGTACTGGGATATACGACTACAAAACGACTCCGGAAGGCGCTGGATGCAGAGAAGCTAAATGCATCGAAGACAATGCGAGAGCTCAACTCTGCCCTGGTCGAGGAGAGTAGTCCCTCGCGCAAAGTTCTATTCTCTAAACTAGACATCAAGACCCTTCATACCGAAGAGACTACGAAGTGCGTAGAGCAGTGGGCACAGAACATGAATCCATCTCCCGAAGCACTTCCGTGGTGGGCAAAGCCTCCGACCGCTGCCGCTATCGACGCGTATGAAGAACTCGATCGCGTGGCAGAGAGGAGTAGTCGAATTGCCGCCGAGCGAGCTTCTGCTTTGGCATGGATCGAACGACGATTGGTCGAGTTGAGGGCTGCGCCGAAAGACATGGTCTACGCTGAGGCTATCGAAGGGCTTGAGCATCTCCGACAGCATTGGGCTGCTGACATCGATCTCTCTGATGCTCTTCACCCCGACGAGTGCATGATGGCCGTGTACGCCCTCCATGCGACCCCGGACGACGCCGACGCAGCTTCGATGGAGTTGAAGGACGTTTGAGTCGGTGACCCTACGCTCAAAATTGAGAATGAACGAATATGATCCAGTATGTTCAATGAGGTCAAAGGAAGAGTAGCAGGTATGAGAAGGAGGCCTCGCGGGCAGAGCCGTACCATCCGTCGTGCACGCCCCTACCATTGAGGAAGGGTCGGAATTGCCCTTGTGAGTCCTGTCAGAATCCCGGTCCTTCCTGAATTTCCTCAAGCTTACATGCGGTTTTCAAGCTCCAGCAAGGCGATCAAGGTATTGTACTTGGTCTACGCAGAGTAGCAATTTCTGATGAACTCCTCAGCCACGGGTGAGTTCCGTCCCTCACTCCCTCTCCTTCTGCTCCTCTACTATCCTGATCCTCCCCTTGACTTCTTTCGACTTTCTTCCCCGTCTCATCTGGCACATCATACACACAGACTAATCGTACCACTCGGACGCCGGATATGGACCCCCATGGCCTCGCCTTCAAGTGCCTTCCACTTTCCTGCTCCAGATCGCGATGAGTGCCGTGTTTCAGACTTCCAGAGTTCCGCACCGCCCCTTAGACGTCAGTACGAACTTCAGGCCTTTGGCCCTCCTTCCTTCCAACAGTCGCGGCCTCCGCTCCGTTCCTCTCTTCTGCCTTCGTCGATTTTCGGTGTATTGGAGGGCCAGCGCGGGTATGCACTCTGGCGAGGCGATTGAGCCCTTTTATATTACGATGGGCATCATCTCCGTGTGTCGTTCGGCTATACTCGCGGGAAGACACCCCTAGTACAGTAGCAATCAGCTGCGCTGCGATCTTCGCGATGGGTCTCGGGGCGGCTGCAGTAAGTTTTCCTTGATGTCAAGTGACAACATTGTCCTGTTATGACACTGCTTGTCGCTGAATCTCCTCTTATGTTATGGTTTCTACCACAGAAGCGACCTGTCTCTTAGTTGGCTTGCCACATCGACATCGAGGATCGTTCCGCCTAGCTTCGGGGACTCTCACTAGTGCGCGAATCCAAGCTGATCGAAGGGACTGTCCGTAAGTTGACTCTCACTAGTGCGCATATCCAAGCTGATCGAAGGTACTGTCCGTAAGTTGGTGTTATCGCCGTCCTTGGCTTCCGCCACAGTGTGGCCCGCGTCCCATCATCTCAGCAGCAACGACCTCGCGCAATCTTCGTCGTTGAGTCTTCGCAGCCGTCCTTGCTTGTCCTCTTTGTCCCCTGTACTCCGAGTCTACGCGGATCGATTGCGTGGCTTTGAATCGTGTCAATCGTCTGACAGGATGAGCACGGATGGCCCCGGAATTTCCGGGTTCCGGGAGGGGTTCCGCAGCGATTCCGAAGATTTTCCAGACACAATTAGACATTTCGTGTTCGCGGAGATTCAGTGCTCTATCTTGTGCAGTGTTTCGGGTTCCGGGGAAAACACCGAGTGCACCCTTCTGTGGAGTTCCGGCTTCCGTCAAAATCAAAGCTGTCAAAACAATTCATTCCGCATTTCGGGGCCCCGGAATGCGAAATTCCGCGGAATTTTGGGAGGTTCCGGGACTCTCCTCTACGGTTACAAGATGATACTGATATGGGCCCACCCCTTCCTAAATTGCCCTTGTCGTCGTCCGTAGTTTGTATAGAGGCCCTGTCGTAGTCTCATTATGTCATTTGACAGCTGAACCCTGTGTATTTGCGTCTCTCTGGGCCTTATAATTAGTCATGAGACCACGTGGCTGGGTCTCACCATATACGAAACTTGGTCACGGAGTCTCATAGTTCGATGAAACTCCGAATGAGACTGTTGATCACGTGACCCCCGGAATCTCCCGGAATTCCGCGAAAGTTCGGAAAAATGAGCCAGTTCGGCCACGCATTCCGGGCCTCGGCACTTGCTCCGTTGCGGTACGCTCATTGAGTTACATATGTACTACCGTGTATCATTGATACACGTGCATGGAAGAGACCCAGACAGTGATAGTCTGTCAGGGTCTGGTCAACTGAGGTCTCAATGGCTCCGCTGTAGGGGAAGGATGGGTGGGAGACCAGCAGCGGACGTGCACCCGGGTGCTGATGAATAGCCATACCAACATGTTGAAGGGTGGGTGGGACGGAAAAGAAAATGATCTCTCCTGCGCACCGCTTAGTATGAGCATCGAGTGCGAGGAGACCTGTGATGGTCTTCTCGATGGTGCGCAGCTGCGCGCCACGCATAAGTGCGGGTCGCGCCAGCTGTTGCTATGCGACGCTCAGCTTACGCGTTCTCACTCACTGCAGCCGAGGCCCAGCGTCAGTCACGTGAAACATGTCTTTCGCAAACTTTTAAGGATGTCGTCCGGAACTCCGGGGGAACTCCTCTCCCTTCCGACTGTCTCCGCAATATCTCCGCAGTCATTTTTGGAATCCAAATCTCCCTCCCCCTGTTTCCGCGGTATTGACGGAGAAATTAACGGAACTCCGCTGGCAGAGAGGATGAAGAGCGAAACGAAAATCTCCCTCCCTTAATTTAGGCACATTTCCGACGGAACTCTGGACCTCCGCTACATAGTCTCTCATCTCCTCTGACCTCAACGCTCTTTTCGGATCCAGAACGGCCTCAAACCATGGATGAGGCCGCTGAAGGCCTCCATCGGCCTTCTGAGAGTGGCAGCCAAGCTTGTGGAAGGTTCAAGGAGGAGTAAGAGGCGCTGAAGAGCGATTCGGTGTCCGGGTCCCCGGATCCGGTATCAGACTTTAGACTCCGTCGCATGACCCCAGATCTCTCTCAATCGAAGAAACTCTTCAAACCGGAAGGAAACCCCGATGCGGGTCTCAAGGTCTGGCGGAGATTTTGCGGAGTTCCCCTAGCCCCCGACGGAGATGCAATTTTTTGGCCTCAAGAAAAAACTCCCTCCCCACTCTCCGCAGTTTCTCCGATGTGCCAGCGGAGTTTTGTAGTAGTTTGGAAGCGGAGAATTGACTTCAGCGGAGATTGAAATCTCAAAAAATAAACTCCGCTACAGCGGAGCAGCGGAAGTAGCGGAGAGGAGGTAATTTCCGCAACTCCGCTAGATTTGACCGACATCCTTATCCGGGTTCCGTACTTTTTGACGTGAGTCGCCGGTGTCTATTCCGACTTCCGCATCAGCGTGCACGGAATCTTTCGGTTTCCGGGGGAGTAGCCTGAAAGTGTAAAAACACCAAATTTTGAATTCAGGGGAGCTCATTTTCGGGCCCTTTCGTGCTCATCCTTACCGACAGAACCCGATTCCGGGGCGAGCTCCGTGCACATACTTACCTCAAGCTAATCAAGCTTCATCGGAAGCTTATGAAACCCTCCAAGAAGAGCTTCCTTGAGTTTCGCCGCCAGTACAACGTTTCGCAGAATTCCGGAAGATTCCGGGGGTCACGTGATCAACAGTCTCATTCGGGTTTCATCGAATTATGAGACTCCGTGACCAGGTTTTGTATATGATCAGACCCAGCCACGTGGTCTCATGACTAGTTATGAGGCCCAGAGAGAAGCAAGTTCTCAGGTCTCAGCTGTCGAATGACCAAATGAGAGTACGAAAAAACGAGGAGGATGACTTTGGGGCAGAAGGTGAGATACGCGGCACGCGCAGCAAGTCACTTGACGAGTATTCTGGGATAAGGCTCTCATCTGACTTCTCTTTCTCTGCTTACCCACGCACCCTCGTACCACAGATGGATTCGTCGACGAGGAGAACAATGTCATATCCCGTCAACGAGCCGCGCCGGACACAGCCACCCTGCGCCACGCTTCAGCCGCTCCGTGACAAGATTTCGTGTAGATCATTTGTTGAATATGCTGGGCAACATAGTAATCATGACCTCATGGGCACTCTCCCTCCTTTTCTAATCAAATAACAACACCAGGTCACAGCAGACTCTTCTTGGTGGAGCGGTAATTATCAGCCATCACATTTCGGGAAAGCCACTCCGGGGCTTACTCCGTGCTCAACCTTACATAAGCACGTCCCCGCTCCGGCAGACCCACTAAGCTTACCGTTCGGACAGTGCGCGCAATCGTCCGGGCCGCGCGCCGCGCTCGACGCACTAGTTTGGCAGCTATGAGCTCTGTTTTCGGACTTAGCGTCTCGACAATTAGACGCGTTCTGCACCGCACAGGCTATCATCGCCGCATCGCTAGGACGAAACGTTTTTAACACGAAAATACCGCATCGCACGCTTAAATTGGGCTATGAAGAACGCCCAGACGGACTGGACAAAGGTTCTGTTCACGGACGAGTGCAGTTTCCAGGTCGGACAGACGGAGGGTCGGGTCTGCGTTACCCGTCTGCCCATAGAGGAATTTATGGTGGAATGTCTTCGACCAAAGTTTCGCCGCGGTCCGGATCTCCTATGGTCTGGGGTGCCATTGCCTATGACAAAAAATGGCCGTTGTTCCGCTTCCCGTTGGCGGGCAACAGGAAGGTGAACGGTCTGCGAGTTAGGCCCGAAACCATCACCGGCGCTAAATACGCTAATTGGATTACAAGGGAGCGTCTAGGCGGTTACAGCGACGAAGTGGTGATAGAGCGAGGCCCTACAGTGCGGACTGTGGAGAACGGAGCCGCTGTTCACACTGCCCACGTCATAATTCTGGAACTTCATCTCGCCAACAGCCCAGACCTCAATCTGTTTGAAAACATATGGGCTGTGCTCAAGCAGGGTGTCAGGCGCTGGCGCCCTGTCCCACGCACCCCGACGAGCTTTGAGAGGTATTTTTCAGCAAGTGTGGGACCGAATTCTCGTCGATCTCGTGAACGGTCGCATTGACTCGATGACGGAGGGAATGAAAGTTGTCAAACGCGCAGGGGGCGGCCCGACGAAGTACTAGCATGGTTTTCCCCTTTATCAATGCACTCTCAGTAATCTTCTGCGTTTTTGTGTTGCTAGTAGTGCGGTGTGACGAGTTCCTATTACTGAGGATATGTAGCTAATATGGTCAGCGAGAGAGGTGTCCGGATAATTTTGGTGGGTACCTCGTACGTGGGCCTTTTCCAATACCTTTCCTCTTATCGAATGCTGACATCCTTTGTGCTCCAGTCATGTCTCCATCCAAGTGGCCCGTGGCGTTTGGGCAATTCCCGCTCGCCAACAAATCGAGCAACAGTACCCTTCTAGTCGGTCATGGCGGAATCCCTGACGACAAGAGCGTACTGGCGGGTCGCAACGGCAAATGTTTCAAGGACAGCTACGACGTGAGACGTCTGCCGCGGTAAAGAGAAGCTGGCCGGGGACTAGCTGCGAGAAGCTGTACTGGTACCTCGCAAGATCGTCGACAATGTCCAATTCTATCACTTCATCAGCGACAAGAAGTTCAAGGACAAGAAACTTCGGGCTAAATGCGTTCTCTGCCACAACGTCTATTTCGACCAAATGTCTAAGCCCAAAAAACACTTCCAGCGGCATCCATTTCACGTCGATGCTCCCACCGTCCAGGCAGACCATGCGCACAACTGGGAGGAACTGTCGTCGTCTTCGAGCTGGAAAGGCTCACGAAGTATCTTCCAGCACCAGATCAAGCCGGGGCTCCTCGATATTCCCAAACCCCGGCGAGATTCCGCATTTTCCTCAGCGCGTAGAGGTCAAAAACGACGACTTCCAAGCTTGACCGAAGGACGGAGCAGACACACGCTGGCTACTTGGGTCCGGGCGGCGAAAAGCGCATCGAGGATTGGATCATAGCTGCCTGCGACCTTGACATCAAGGCGCAGAAGGAGTTGCACCCCTTTCAGCCAGCGAAGAAGAGGAAGAAGAGGAGCCGGTCGACGAGGGTGCCGATGGCGGGGAGGAGGGGGGGAGGGGGGGACCAGGAGGAAAGAGAAGCGGCGGACGATAGGGATAGTCAGAACCGCAAGCCTCCCAGTGAAGGCAAGTCGTTCAGCATCCAACCCATCCCCATCGCCTTGATCGAGGATAAACGGGCCCGGAAAGCCTTGCAGGAGGAAATCAAGATCATAGACAATCCCGTCATCGTTCGAGGGCGGAAACGTGATTGGCCAGTTGCATTCATACCAGTTGCAGAACGCAAGCGTTTTCGCAGTATCGAAGTGCAGGTACTCGAAGCTTGCAAGAATCCTCACAAAAACTTCCTATTCCAAAGAATGCTCGGCACTACTGTGGCTCGGCGCGACTCCGAGCACTCGGGTTTCTACGGGCCATCATCCAGACACGCGCTGGATCAAACAAGGGCAAGTCCACTACCTCAGTCCTCACATACCACCTCATAACTCATATGATACAGCATGCGCGCCACATGCCGCCACCTTGATGTTGATCCTTCTGCACGATATAAATTACAGGCTGTAAGATACATCAGAAGTTAGAGTCGCGGAGGCGCGGAAGTCCGCCGGAAGTTCGCCGGAAGTGGGCGGACGGAAGACACTCTACGAAACTTCCGCGCCGCCTAGGTTGACGGACTGGTCCGCGCTCGACAAAGTCATTAAGCCATGGCGGACTTTTGGCGGTACAGAAGTCCAACGATGGGAGCACCTGTCTTGTAAGGATGGCCACGTAGTAACTCGCGGAGTACGGATTTCGCAAGTGCTACTCCGCAAAACTCCGCGAGTAATGAACAAACTCTTCACTCCGCCAAAGTTTCTCATTTCAATGCTGATGAACTCCGTACTCCGAAAAATACATGTGCATTCAAAGAAGTTCTCCGTACTCCGTGAGAAATCCAAAGTTTTCGGGCATTGCCTCCGTACTCCGTGAAAAATTCCAGTATGATTCTGGTCTTGCTTCGTACTCCGAGCCACGGAGTATGATTAACTTTGCGAAGTTTCGTACTCCGAGCCACGGAGTATGATTAACTTTGCGAAGTTTCGTACTCCGTGACCGAATGTTTGTCACGTGAGACGTCACATGCCTTTTATTTTTAAAAAAAATAACAATAATTATAATTCAGAAGATGTATCCTCTTATACTTAGTATCACCCAGTACTCCACGTTGATTACTACATTCTCTTACTCTTCCCACGGCGCCGATCATTCTAAATCTTAGGCGACGACCGGTACTCCTTTTCCTGCCCACGATACACCCACCTCCTTTTCTTCTCGAGTTTTATCACAGGATGGTACAGTATTATGAAAATTATCCCAGGATGGTACGCCAGCCAAAATTATCCCAGGATGGTACATCAGCAAAATTGCAATTTTGCTTCACCTCATATGTAATCAATCAGTCAGACACCCCTTTGTTTCAGCATGATGCACCTGGCACTGGCTGGAGCACTCTTTTTTGCTCCTCCAGCACACTGCTCTCCAGCCTCAGACCTCAGTGCAGCTCACAGCAATCTCCCAGCACAAAGATCACCGCCTCACGCCTCACGATGGCTTCTGTCAAGCTCGAGGCAGTCACCGCCGACGGCGTTTACAACTCGTTGGAGGAATGGAAACACGCTGTGCGGTTCTACGCACTACAGCAAAACTTTAATCCCACTTGGGAATGCTCCAAGTCTTTCTGGGCTGTTGCTGTCTGCGAACACAAGAAGTCGTCTGGATGCAGCTTTCGTGTTCGAGCTCATGTGGACAAAGACGATTCGGGCATTGTTCGTATCAGCACCTTTGAGGAAGGGCATGCATGTGCAGGCAAGCCGCCTTCTCAGCGCCAGGCCTACGCCGATCACAGTTTTCTCGTCTTAATCGTGAGTGAACCCACGCTGGTGAAGCAGTACACGAGTCTAGCTTCTTACGAATAAAACTCTTATATTATTGGGTGCTTGTAGATTCAGTCTTGCATGAGCATAGACTATAAGACAACCGATGCACAACTTGCCTCTCAGCTGAAACAGACGTACGGCATCACTCTCAAGCAAAACACGATCAATAAAGCTCGCAACGCAATCATCGGTTCGGCCAAACTAGCTCAACAGGAACAATTCCACTATATCCAGGCCTGGCTCACTCGCCTTCGAGAAAAGGACCCTGGAGCGGTTGTGGATCATAGGGCCACCAATGGCGCTTTCGAACGCGCCTTTCTCTGCCCTGGGCCTGCTCGAATGGCATGGGCGCACTGCAAACCGTTTGTCGCGGTCGATGGAACGTTCACGAAGAGCAAGTTCAACATGGTACTGCTGCTCGCAGCTACCATGGATGCAGATAGCAACCTGATCATTCTGGCGTGGGCTCTGGTACCCAGCGAGACTCAGGACACGTGGGATTGGTTTTTGCGGAAGCTTCTCATTGCTTTGCCCACACTTGCTCTGCCCAGTAGCACGATCATCTCGGATCGGCAGAAGGGTCTATTGGCTGCGGTTCGAGAGGTGCTGCCAGCTACGACAGAGGGATATTGTTGTTGGCATTTAGCAGAAAATGTCAAGAAGCACTATGGGCAGAAGGCGCGACGCCTCTTCTGGCCTCTGGTTTATGCGGCCAACAAATCAAAATTCAACAGCTGCATGCAGGCACTTCGTCAGTCTAGTCCCGGAGCCGCCGAATACTTAGCCGACACTGCGATCGCACACAAGTTCTGGGCTAGCTATGTCTTCTCGGGTTGACGCTTCGACCACGTGACATTAAACCTATCCGAAATCGCCAACTCCGTACATCGACAGCACCGGGAGCTCGCACCTCTCCAGATGCTTTCCGGAATTTATGCCCACGAAATGACCAAATTTTTCGAACGCGCTCAGGGAGCAGCGGCGTGGAAACAGACACTGGCCCTCACCCACATGAGCTGCTTCAGCGCCAACACTGGTCTGGTTACCGGTAGCACGGGTATGACCTATGAGGTCACACTCGCCACCGGCCCTAACAAAGGTCTGAGCTCCTGCACATGTGGTTATCCAAACCTTGTGTTTCTTCCTTGCGGGCATCTGTGCTCTCTTGCACTTGGATTGGGTCAGGATGCCACTGCATACGCGTGGCAGTACTGGCAGACGGTGCACTGGCGGGCTACATACCAGAAGCCCTATGTGCCTGTCTCGTGCGACTTGCGAGACTCTGGAGTCTAACGACATCGGGGCTCCAGCCGCGGCAAGCAAGCGAGGACGACCCACGAAAAAGCGCATGGAGGCTGGCCGTGGAAAGGGCAAAACCAAAGTTTCAGTCAGCGACGCTCTTACTGAAGAAGCCACCGACCCTTCCACTTCTTCCTTTGTTCTTCCAGTCGTTCCAACTTTCCGTCGTACCTGTGGCAACCCTGACCACAAGACCAAGCAGTGCCGTAGCTCTCACGCTTAAGGAAGCATCTGAGTCCGACTTCTGACTGTGACCCTTAAAATTGCCATGCTTTCCTGTTTCCACATCTTGCAATACTTTGACGTTCGTCCACTAGTTGGAGAAACAGACATGGCCCGCGGGTCGTGGTCCATGGAAGTGTCGACGCCAAATGGCCAGTGAGAACTGAGATGCTGAGCTCCTATAGACGTCTGGCAAGTACATGAAGGCACTGACTCAAGAGGTGAAGGAAAATTGCAATTTTACTGATGTACCATCCTGGGATAATTTTGGCTGGCGTACCATCCTGGGATAATTGTAATACTGTACCATCCTGTGATAAAACTCTTTCTTCTCCCCCTTTTTTCTCTACCGTCAGCCTAGATATCTGCTCACTTCGCACTTCTGGCCCCTCCGGCTCTCTTCTCTTACTGTCCCCCTTTCTTCACTTCTTCCTCCTTCCTTTTCCTAAATATAGCACTCTCGAAAACAGACACGTCGTCCCGACCAGGAAAAGGATAGAGGATAATCCGTAAGTTTCTCCGATCTCCCCCTCCCTCTGTCTGTCCTTCACCCTCTTTGGACCCTGGCAGGATACAAGGTCAGACGCTTCTCATCGCATCTGTTTTTTCCTAGCATTAGGGGTATTCAGTAGTGGTACAGTTCTTCTGAAAACCGAAGAAACTGAAGAACTCAGACGAAACTGAAGACTTCATCGCACTTTTTTCTGCGATGAGTTCTTCAGTTCGCTCTGACTTCTTCAGCAGATTCAGGAACCGCAAAAAAATCAACAAAATATTTTGGACATTGCTTAGGGTTATGGTGCTCGCTGAAGAACTCAGCGACTACTGAATACCCCTATTGTGCATTCGTTCTCTGCTGTTGCCCTAACTTCTTCTTTCTCTCATCACTCTTCCCTTCCAGATGTCGCACTGCAAGCTCAACCACCTTCGTCACGATCACACCCTTTTTTCGCCCCGAAGTGCGCCACTTGTCACCGCGGAAAGGTACGTCCATCCTTCTTGCATTCTCCCTACCTTCCCTCTACTTCTCTCTCCGCTTCTGGGAGACAATTTTCCGCTTTACAATGCTTAAAATTTGACTCCGCAATCTCTTCTCTGCATCAGGTCAACTCTGTTGCCCCAAGGATGGCAAATCACAAGGGGTGCGTATCTCGACAAGAACTAAGAAGTTGGGCGGGTTCGACATGGAATCTTATCATTGATGTTGAATTCCCTCTACCTTTAGGTGATGCCCAGCTTGGTAATCGAGGCCATCTTTCCTCGACCGGGCAAGTAGCTTCTTTGGCCAATTGTGTCTCCATTGCAAGAGCAGACATGCTCACCTTTTTCCCTTGATTCATCTACAGGTAGAAGAACACCCTTCTCCGCGTCGCAAGTAAGTTTTCGGTCTGGACTGTGGATCAACGCTCTGGCTCTGCATTTTACTTTCAAACCTCCTTCCCTTTGCAGGTCACCTTGAGCTCAATTGACTGGTCCACCGTAAAGGAGTCGACCTTATAATCGTCGCAATACGCGGATCTGGGCGCAGCTCAGTGACATCCATTTCCTGATCGGTGAGATACGCTACTTCCACTTTCGGGTTGAAACCTGACAGCCAATGCTAATCTCCATGTATTGATCCTCTACGCTCGTCTACAGTCTACAGGCGACGATGGATCAAACAGGACCGACCTCGACCAGATGAGAGACAGGCACGTCCTACACCACCGCGCGGAGCTCATCAGTTTGATCCGGCTCAGTGATGCTCGGGATGTGAGTCTGATGGGCGATTTCGAACTCTTTCTCAGCGTGCTGACCCCCTCTCCACTTTCTGTGGCAGCATCTCATCCGCGGTCACGTCTTCCTAAACGCAAGTATTACGGAGGCGTTCGGCAAATTTATCATCGATTCATCTTGAGCTCACGCGTAGGAGACGTGCTTCAGGTCCTGCTGTCCAATCCGGTCGAATTTGGAGAATCAGACGAAGAAGGTACGTAGCTCCCACAATCTACTCTTCCTTCACCAGGCATTCTGCTGGCATCTTCTTTTTGGACTGACTATAGACAGTTTGTCCATAACACACCAGCTAGGAGCATGGGTCATCAGCATCAAGCAGGTACATTGTCGTCAGTCGTACAAGCTTTATGATGACCATGGTAAGCACCTTCGTACTCCCCGCGTGACGGCCCTATTCCAAATTTCCAAGTATCGATGGACCTCTCTGCTATGAAACGCCGTTTGCGTCAGGCTTGCAGAACGACAGAACACCGACGACGAAGTACTTACGACCACCGCCAATTTCCTCACGACGCCCTCTCTATCGGGTAACGACGCTCTCTCCACCAGCCAACATGCCTCAAATCCAGGAACACCTGCATCACCTGGCACCATGCGCATATCTAACATAGCTTCATGCGCTTGTCGTTCACAAAGCTAACTCTTCTTATACCTCTGCCCTCTAGCGCGCTGAACATTCTTCTTTTCCTTTCATTGGCTGCTCCTCTTTCAATCCCGCTCTCTTTATCACTGCAGGCTACATACTACAGTACACAGTGCGCGCAAGTCGCAACACGTCATGGCGTGTGCCTCAAGCCCTCTCAAGCAGTCTTTCGTCGTTCTTCAAGTCACTGTTGAAGACAAGAATCAAGATGCAAGCCCACCCATCAATGATATCGATTCTCGTCCTCCGTCAATCGTGCGTGACTGCAGCGTCGTCTGCGTGCCCGACTCCAGCATCCCATCAACACCAGCGCTTGCTTTCTGACAGCGCATCTCGCCTCTCTTTCTCTTCCACAGGCTATTCTCGCCCAACAACATCAAGACGGCTCAAAAGCCGGGAGCGCAAGGGCGCAAGTGTTCTCGATGCCAATTTTTCGTCGCTGGTGCTCAGGGTATGTTAGGGAGTGTTAAACCTTTTGGGTTACATACATGCTGGAACTAGTTTCAACTGTCACTGACTTATTCACTGTTCGTTCAGCATGCTATGGATTAAGTCGGCTGCTGCTGTTTCCGTCTGGGTCTATCTGAGCGATGTGAGTATTCAACGGTCCGACCGTTACACTGCAGATCTCAAGTCCGCTTTGAACTAACAGTTAACACACTATACGATTCAGGTAATAAGACAGATACTCGCAATCCAGACTCCATGAAGCAATCAAATGCGGATCATAGCGAGAGAACGAAGCGGACTTTTCCTACATTGTCATCTGATGATACATAGATCTGATGACTCAAACTTGGGAAGCACTTCAGTCAAGTCTACGGTCTGTTCCATCTTGAACTTTCTCTCCTCGAACGCATCGTTTCTCTCTCCTCGACTGCTTTCCCACTTCACCACCTACGTCCTCCTCCCTTTTTTTCTCTCCTCTTTTCCTATCCAGCCCACACTCTGACCTCCCTCACCTCACGCATCTTTCTTCTCGTACCCCTTCGGCCCTTCCTCCTCTCTCATCTCAACCGCAGGCACTACGGACAGCATGGACGCATACTTGGCTACGTCTGCCACGCCGGAAATTCAACTCCGTCGTCTGGTGAGTGGTGAGTGATGCGTGAAGTTCATTGCTGTATCACAGACAAGTCACTCATTACTCTACACATATGGAATTCACATCATTGCTACCCACTACATCAGGCCGAGATCGGATTCGACTTCCTTGCAATCTTGGGTCAAGCGAACTCCTTGTCCGTATCTCATGCTCCGGCAGCTATGGAAGGGTCGCTCCTGCCGCGTCCGAGACCTGTCCCGGTAGAAACCGCAGTGACTCAAGCGCGGCTCTCGTCAATCTGGGATCCTCGAGATGGCGGACCTGCTATGTAAATTGATCTGAGAAGGACCCCTAGACCTAATCTAACATCATGCTTCACTACAGGTTATCTTCATACCGGAGCGACTCCTTGGTGTGCGGATACTCATTGGGAGTAACGAAATTCAGAGCATCCTCAGTGGACGTAAGCTCAAGCTAAAGGTCAACATCCCCAGCGTCCCGGGAACGCCTGCCTCCATCATGACGTGTATGATCGAAGGTTTCAAGAAGCAAGGGGTCGATATAATGAAGCAGGATATCGCATATGCGAAATTTGACAGAGCCAGTCACCGCCTGGACGAACATCCTCTTCCACTCACCGCCTTTGATCTCGAAACGTTCGAGACCAACTACAAAAAGTCACGATGCTTCTTGATTCCTGCTGGGGACGCCCTGGATCCCGATTTTCATCCTCTTTTCTACGAGGATGAAGACGCAGACAGCTTCAGCCAGCTGGAAGGAGAATCTGAGCCGGCGCCGGTTTTCCAACGTTGCGCATTCTGTCTTAGGATTATGCCCCCTGGGTACATGGACGATCATGAGAGTTCTTGTTCACGACGGGTCAGTGTCCCAAATTCCATCTCAATTCTCATACAGAATGCAAACGAGCAGGCAGGCAACCCTTGCTTTCGCCAACAGGCAACAGCGTGAGGCTGACAACCCTTTCCCTATTTTTGTTCTTTTGGTTCTCGTACAGATCCGCGGATGCGTACCAATCCCGCTTGTGATGGATAAAGGTCCGGATGGATTTTGGGACGTACGCGTTGATGTAAGTATATGACATGTCTCACGACTCACTACTCACGAGTCATCACCGATGTTTGAACGTATCACATACTATGAGTACAGACTGCTGATCTAAATTTCTCACATATACAGGATGAAAACTTTCCTGATGATCTGGATGATGTGGACCCTGCCGCACTGGTCCACGTTCGAAAGGAGCAGAAGGCGTACTCCAAGATGCAAGCTCGTCACGCGGCAGGGGAGCCTGCTGAGGGC
This sequence comes from Tilletia indica, assembly GCA_001689995.1. NCBI lineage: Eukaryota > Fungi > Basidiomycota > Exobasidiomycetes > Tilletiales > Tilletiaceae > Tilletia > Tilletia indica. Next base: position 29,000 of record MAPW01000048.1, on the reverse strand, counting down.
CCCGAAACCGAGGAAGACGATGATAATTAAAGCAGCACTGCGTTAGAGCGTTGCTTTTGCGGTGCTCCTGACACAGATAAGGTTAGTGGCTAGTACTATACTGCTATTTCCTCAGCCCTCAGGCCTCAAGCCTCGGAGTGCAGGTATTCAGGCAAGGCTATTGCTTCATGCTTACTCTCAGCTTTCTGGTGCTTTGTTGCTATCCGAGTCAGGGAACTGATTCTGGTCGCCGCCGATACTGTCGATGATCGCCGCTTGAAGTCTGCTGGTGTGTACATCTGACCAAGCTCGATCAGCACGTCCTACACCCACGCAGCAGCGCAAACGATCCACGCAGCACATACGATCGAAGCAGCGCAATCAAAAGGACTCACGCAGCGCAAACGAACCCCCCCCCCTGTTCCCGAGTTTCGACAGTAGAGTAAATCCCGTAGCAGAGGACGTATTGCTGGAATTGCTGAAGGAGCTGGGCTAAGAGGGGAGGAGAGGGAGGGGAGAGAACAAGGAAGATTGAAAATAGTGACTGTAGGGATCAAAGAGGGGAGGAGAGAGAGGGAAAGAGAAACAAGGGGAGACTGAAAAGAGCGATCGTAGCAGAAAAAGAACAACATCAGTCTCGCCACTCGCGTCTGCATGGTCTTGGAGGATACGAACTGACCCTTGACCACCTTCTACGTAGGAGCGCTTTGCTTGACGCCCAAAAGTCGCTCCGATGTCGGTAGCTGCAGAACCAAACGATTCCCCCGCTGCGCGAGGAACAAACACGGCCAGAAGTGGGGCAGAAAGTAGAGAGATGAGGAAGAAGGCAATCCAACAGAATCGAGAAGTGTACTTACCGGTGTCGGTTGGAGCAACACTCTCAACGGTTGTGGTTGAGGGAGAGGTTGCGATTTATATGCAGATTGGGGAATGCTGTCGAGCCTGGCAGAGGTATCTGAGGGGGTCAGAGACCTCCGAATCCCCATCGATAGCGTGCACGAGTTGCGCCTTTCTTTTCACCACCATATCGTCGAAATTGTAAATGGCTAAATGCCGTGATGTTGTGTTTGTGCGGCTGGCCGATGAGGCAAATGGGTTATTGCATTGAAGTGCGTTCCACTCGGCGATGTGGCGCAGATGCGGGCGACTAGATCGTGACCTTGGCCGTGGACACTGAGCTGTGCCGGACAGTCCCAAAGCTCCTTCTCGTCTTCCTGCCGCACAAAGTCCACGTCCAGTAGGCTAGGAAGGCTGAAGACGAAACGCTTCAGTATCGCTGGTTTACTGCAACGGTCAACCAGTGGAGAAGTGCAGGTCCCCCTCTCGACCTCTGACAAGCAACGGTCCAAATGCCCCTGCAGATCATCGGGGCGGTCTGGTTGCCTATAGACGACGTCCACAGTTGGATGCAGCTCGGGCGCGAAGTTCCGTATGTGACCGTCAACGCATAGTCGTGTTGTTTGGAGGCCCAGGGTGAAGAATGATTGAACGGCGGAAGTGGGCTCGGGGGCGAGGGCATGAGCAACCCAAGACCACTAGTTCCCATGTTCCATGTCTTAATATTGAGCAACCCAAGACCACTAGTTCCCATGTTCCATGTCTTAATATAGATTTTCCTTGCCGACCACCCACGCCACCACTGTTTTGAGTGCTTGGTTGATCGCTCGGGTTACTGCCGCCGGATCCGTGAGAGCATCATGCGGACTTTCGGGCGATCATCGCGTTCGTGACGACCTCCATACCTTCACCCTCAAGCATCTCAGGCTTGAGGCTGCAGACCTAGCCAATGCTTGCGCAAAGGTAGGTATGCCGCCCAGAGACACTCGAGAGCAGAGGTGATATAACATGTGTTCCGATAGTGCTGCCATGACTGTATTCGGACGGAGGCAAATGCAGAGGTGGGGTTGTTGCGACTGCGCTTCTTGGAAGGATGAGTGTTCTGAGGTGCTGCCTTTGCTGCTTCTTCTTTATCGGAGGAGGTACTCGTCGTGGTGGGAAGGTGGTTGTTGGTGTCCGGTGCGCGCCCGTCGTTTTCAAACGCCTCCTTCCGGGGAGTCTTCCTCTTCTTCATATCTCCGACCGCTCGGCTATACCGGGTTGCTTTTCCGTCACCCTCAGCCTGACTCTCATCCTCCAATAGCTTCGCCAACCAGTGTTGCGACATACTATATACTATTGGGGTTATAGTATACTGCAATACTACCATACTATTTGGAAAATAGTATATAGTATGTTTTGTTTTGAGAAAAATTTCAAAAAGGTAATACATACTATTCAAAAATCCGGGCGCATACTATAGTATCACAATAGTACTTTGTTGAAAACGAGACGCGGAAAGTATACTATAGTATGTTGTTTGTGGTAGTATAGTACTCAAAGTGTCAAAAAGGAGTATGAATGTATGATAGTACTGCTATTGGGGTTACATTACTACTATAGTAAACTATCCAATCAGTACTACTTCTTCTGCGAGAAAGAATAGTAGTACTATTAGGTTAATAATAATATGTTTTTTGAAGGTGAAATGATATGCTACAGCATTCTGCTGTGCTGACAGGCCTCGGCGCGACTATGCGACTATACGACTATTACGGCTATAGTCGCATGCGACTATGAGCGACTATAGTCATAGTCGTAGATAGTCGATCTTAAGACTATGACTATGACTATGCCCTGGAGAATCAACGACTATAGTCGAAATAGTTGCTGCTGTTCGATGTCAGGCCGTTCAGGCGCTATAGTTCGACTATAATCCAGTTATAGTTGACAACATTCGCGACTATAGTTGCAATATCACCGCAGGCAGTGACTATAGTCGCCGGTAAACGGCTATAGTCACGAAGAGGTACGACTATAGTCAAACTTCAATAGTCTGACTATCGTTGGTGTAGATGTGTGGTGCGACAACTGCGGACTATGGATCTTTCATAGTCCGACTATAGTCACGATAGTCGCGTAAAAAGTCAGACTATAGCCGAAATGGTCGCAGAACGGAGTCCGCAACGACTATAGTCGACTATGGGACTATAGTCAGACTTACGACTATGACTATTTCGGATTTTCAAAAAACGCCTACGACTATGACTATGACTATGCCCAAAAACGTGCGACTATTGTCGTAGCCGAGCTCTGGCTGTGCAAAAAACATGCCATAGTAATCCTATAGTAGTACGGCACGAGATTGGGATGCCGTACTACTCCTTTCGTACTACTATACTACTACTATTAGTCTATTACATAGGTTTTTTTTCAAAAAGTTAGTATAGTATACTATCGCATACTTTAGTATACTATAGTATACGATAGGATATTACCTCCCCTCTGGGAGAAAACCATACTATACATACTATATACTATAGTATGTTTGGCCAAAAGATTTACATACTATAGTAGGTTACGAAACACTGCTCCCAACATTCTTTGATTTCTCAGATGATCCAGTGTAAATCCCATAAGACTGTCAAGTGGGCAAGTGTCTGGTTACAAGCCATCAATAATCAAAGGGACTGAACAGTCACAGGCTTTGGTCGATCGATTGAAGGTACTAATCCACAAATCTTTGGTATCTACAGTCGCATTGAAATCAGTTCTTCCTCTTTCCACTTAGAGCAACCTGTCTTCCAAGTCAGAGCTGGGAAATCTTCAGAGAGAGAAGTTGTTATCCAGTATAGAGGCTTTTCAAATGGCCCGTCATTGAGCGTCCTCCATATCCATGTTTTTGAGTTGCATCGAGAGCCCAAAACAGGCGATTATTTAGTAAACGTATGGTTAAAAGTTAGTGTCCGGATACTTTTGCAAACCACCTCGTACATAACTTCACACACCACCCGACACACACAATGCCAGCAGTGAGGAGCAAGAAAGTATCAGCGGCAACGGCTCACGAAGCAGCCCCTCCGGAGAGCCCGTCTATCCGTACTTGGACGCACTGGAAGTCTTCCACGGCACGACTGGAGACAGAACGAATGTCGCCAGCACTCGCTTGCGATGGGCCGACACCATTGAGCCCATCGCCAATATCCGCCAGAAGAAGGCCAGCTTGGCGGCCCTAAAACGCCTCAGTCAGAAGGAAGCGGCCATGTCCAAGGCGGGTCGCAGGACGGCAGGCGCGACGGTGAAGGTTAAGGACACGGTTAGCCACCGAGACTCCAGTGACAGCCGCCTGGACCGGATCGCGCGCGTCAAGTGAGCGGTAGGGACCAAGATCGGCATCGGTTCCCAGCCAGCTCACATCGAAGAGCACCTCGCGGTAGATACAAGCACATCTTCGAGCCTGAGCTCAGGACTCAGATTCTCGACCTCATGAGGCTCCGCCGTGAAGTGCCGCTGTTTTCTACTCGCGAGAACCCGTCGACAACGACCCGATCCTCATTGAGTGGAGCGGCCGTCTTAAGCAGCTTACCGCCACGCCTCCGAGAGTCGGCGAACAAGACCCGGACTTACCACCAGACCAACCCCAACCGAAGGGTGGAAGGACGAAGTCGGCTTCAACCTTGGCCACGACGAGCTGGGAACGGCTAACTGGAGGCGGCTGCTGGCCGCACCCGAACCGTGTGAAGACCACCACGTAATGCTCCGAAGCTTAGGAACACTCATGTACTTGACTGTCCTGGCTCGAGATCAGAAGCTCGAAATGGACCCTGGTCACTGATGACCGCGACCCTAATTCCTCTCTAGTTCATAACGCGCTCTCACACATCACCGGCGTGCTCCACAAGCCCAGTGTTTCAAATTATACTATAGTATGTCACTTTTGGACCGATAGTATACTATATGCTATTTGGATTTTGTCGCCATGGGACGGTCGTACACTATATACCATTGGATAGTATACTGTTTTTACTATAACCTAATATAGTATGTTAGTCAAGAATAGTAAGTTACTATAGTATACTTAGTATAAATATAGTATACTAGAACAAAATTAGGTCGAAAACATCCTTCCGGAGGCCAGAATAGTAACATGTTAGTGTCATATTAGTATACTATAGTATGTTTCTCTCCTAAAATAGTAAGTTACTATAGTATACTACGGCAGCCCTTTCGAAGTGGCTAGTTTTGCAGATCAGACTAGCATCATGATAGTATACTATTAGTCATACTACAGTATGTGATGCAGTATAACATAGTAAGTTATGAAGTATACTTTTCTTCATATTCTGGCAGAATAGTACACTGTAGTACTAAACTAAATTAAGTATACTATATATATAATAGATGTACAGACTCCAGTTTGTGCCAAATAGTATACTAACTACTATAGTATGAAGTATCCTCACCCAAGATCCAATAGTAATACTATATGCTATTTGAAAATTTCGGCGCCGAGGCACATATTATCGTAGTATGTTACTATAGTATATGTTACTATAGTATGCATACTATAGTAACTTACTGTAGTACAATGGTATATAGTATATCGAAACACTGTCCACAACCACTACCAACAGAAGAAGAACGCGGAGCTCCAGCATGGGTCCGACGGCGACGGCGAGGGTGACAACGAGGATGGCGAGGGCGAGGGTGACGATGAGGTTATGAGCAAGACGACGGTGGGATTGACGGCGGGGATGACAACAACTCGGGTCAAAACGCGATTGCTGCTGGTGCTGGGATTTAAGTGCTCTGTCCTTCGCAATGCACACTTCCCCTTTTCCGTTCTTCCCCTTTGCTGATTGCAGCTTGCGAAGCGACTTCAGAATGTAAAAGATGAGGGATGCAATTTCGTGTCAAGTGACTGATACTAAATTTATCCTCTCTTCCAGACCATCTATCTCATCGATGTTCTTGGACACGTGACGTGGCTCTGGACATTGGAGTGAAAGACGCTGCTCCCGATCACCCGCGTTCTCCTCACCATCTCGCAATTCTCATACTGCGGCGGACAGGGGAAGGTATGCCATTTTTAATTATTTTTTTTGCTGGCCCTGCTCTTCACAACTATGCAGCGGAGGTCTGGAGTTCTGTCGGAAGGGTGCCGGAATTAGGGAGGGAGATTTTTGTTTCGCTGTTCATCCCCTTTGCCAGCGGAGTTCTATTAGTTTCTGCGTCAATACCGCGGAAACAGAGGGATGGAGATTTGGATTCCAAACGTGGCTGCGGAGATATTGCGAAAACAGTCGGAAGGGGAGAGGAGTTTCCCACTTCCCCTGGAGTTCCGAACGACATCCTTAAGGAAAGATCCTAAAATGTAACTTCTTTCGAGACGCGTTTTGTCATGACCCCGTCTGAGACACCAAGACCAAGACCCTTCAGGCGCAACTCTCCTCTGGCTCCGTCTTCGGCTCCGACCTCGGGACTACGCCCCAACCACCATTGTCACGCTCAACATTATCATCTTCCCCAACAAAACCATGCCTCGGCCTCGGCCTCGTCCTGACAACCCAGCACACTGCTGTCCTGCCCCTTTCTCGTCTTCATCTATCAGATCTTCCCCAACATTCTCTTTCTCTTCCCAGCCGCTTGGGTATTTGAACTCTCTTAAGTACACGCCTGTTCTCTCCTGCCTGCATCTATAATCCCCCAAGCGACTATCGTTTTATCACACCTCTACGAACTCCTCTTTGAAATCCTCAAACACTTCGTCCTTTGAACCTTTGACCCCTTTCGCACCGACGCTCGAGTCCCTCGCCGTATCGCTTCCGACACTCCCTCTCTCCTCTCAGTTCTCTCTCTCTCCATTCACACTACCTCTTTCTCTTCTGTCCTTTGCCTTTGGCACGACCTAAGAGGCATCCCTCTTCTCTTTTCCTTTTGCTACAGCTACATACACTTCTTCCTATCTCTCACTTCCCCTCTCTTGACCTCGAGAGTCTGGTTCGTGATACGTTTCTGCAGCGTCTGATGCCGCGGTCTTTCATGCCACCGAATCTGCGCAGCGTTTTGACCGTCCTAACAGTGTCACAAGCACGTCTCTGATGCCGCTGCAGATTTACTGAGAAAAAAGAATAAAAGAAAAAGAAAACAAAAAGACGAAGAAGAAGAAAAGAAAAAGACAAAAAAAAGATAAAGAAACAGAAAAGAAAAGGAAAAGAAAAAGAAAAAGAAAAAGAAAAAGAAAAAGAAAAGAAAGGAAAAGAAAGACACTCACACATATACACATATGTACACGATAAATATTAATATTTTGGGGTAAATTTTAAGGCGTTTTCCATTGGCCGACCCGGGTTGGGTTTGGTGTTTGGCCGACTCCCAATTCCCAGGACTAGAGCAGTGTGGACCATCTTGACCTTGATAAAACCTCGACTTCACAGAATTTTTCTCACAAAGACAAAGTGCATCAAATTAACTTCAAACATCCTCGCATCCTCAAGGTTGGCATACATTCTAGGCAAGAATGGTTCTACATACGGATGAAGTTTTGGTTGTGTTCTACATGTGCCTTGTGGAAAACGGGCTGGGGGTCGGGCAAATGACCAAATCCGACTCCAGTCCAGTGCTCGGCATGTGTCATATAACGGAGACAAAGCTCAAAGGAAAAGGGCGCGAGCAACGTTCATCACCATCGGAGTCTCCAGTCCCTCGCTCATCACCTCAGAAACAACGTTCCCTGTTTACACGCTCTGGATCTTCTGACCAGGACGATGAGAACGACGAAATGCCCCGGCAAGAAAAGACTCCCTCCCGCAGCTACATGAGTGAGAGGGACGAGGAGGATGAGAACGACGAAGCGGATGTCATGATGGCTCTCGAGAGCGATGGACCCCGGCTGCTCTCTTTTGGCCCCAGCGAAGACGATGAAGTAAACTTCGACGCACCCGGCAACGACTGGGACCCTTTTCTTGTGCATCCCGAGACCCCGGCCTCAAAAGGCGGGTCCGTCACCTACCGAGTCCAACACACAGCGCGACAACAGGAATCGAACTCCGGAGTGTCTTCAGGCTCGTCGGAACTCGGAAGGCGAAGAACAATGTATGTATGTGTCGTTGATGCTTGCCTTCCAATTTGCTCTGACCTTTCCATTTCATCGCACAGAAAATGACAGAGAAGAGGATAAAGACAAGAGCAGATGATAAAGCGGCTCAACGTAAACCATCTAGCTTGTAAATCGTGATCCTCCTGCAACGCCCAAGAACTGCATCCCTTTTCCCTGGAAAGATTTCTTTTCACATAGTTGTTTGATTACACATTGAGCTCGCGCATCTATCTCCAAAGACACGAACATACTGTCTGCTGCTGCTGCTGGTGGGTGAACCAATCTCCCGCCTGTTGATTGGGCTGTTCGGCCGTTGGGCGTGGTGCTGAAATTGCTGCTGTTCCTGTATCGGTTTGGACGAATATGAGAAAGCAGAGAGAAGTAATGTGTTGGTTGAATGACTAGGTAGAAGTTAAGTACAACAGCGAGAGAGGAGAGATCGCCTCTCAGGCTCGTCTTCTTCGATCGACAGATTTGAATAGGATCCGAAGGAGTAGGATCCGAAGGCGTGTACCCTGAGCGAAGATCTCGAGGAAAATGCGACAATTCCCCGTGAGCTGCAATCCACTGAGCGCCAACACGTGCGGAGGCAACCTCTGCCGAACTCAATCTCCCCGTAGAGGATGAAGTGCCATCGAGATAGAGCTGTCTGGACTTTCGTTTTGTGTCTGTGTGGATCAATCGCAAATAAGGTTGGACGCGGAGGTATTTTGCAGGTCGCGGAGGTTTTGCGGAGGTTTTCCTCCCTCCGCGACCTCCGCGAAAAACTCCACGGAAATTTGCCGTTTAAGAAAAGCCTCCGCCTCCGCCGATCTTGTACTCGCGGAGTTTTTCCTCCCTCCGCACATCCGCGGAAACCGGCTTGAAAGCACTGAACCCCTCCGCGCTCCGCAAAACTACCGCTGTCCCGGACGAAGTTGCTCTGTGCTCCACGACTTTTTCCGGCACGGATGAAAATTCCCTCCGCGGGCGGCTTCGGAGGAAAAGCTCCGCCCAAAGCTGACTGCGGAGGTCACGGAGGTCGCGGAGGTCGGGCCATTTTTCTCCCTCCGCGAAAAAAATGTGTCATAATTGGTGTATTTTGGCCATAATTTTCTAAAATAAGATTATTGCGAAGGCCGCGGAGGTCGCGGAGCTCCGCGAATTTTACAACTTTCAGACCAGCTGCTCCGTGCTCCGCGACATGTTCTGGTCTCGGGCGCACAGTGCTGAAGACTCCCTCCGCGCTCCGCGACTCGCGGAGCCCTGTGCAAAAAGCTCCCTCCGCGTCGCGGAGGTCGCGGAGTTTTTTTCGCGGAGGCGCGGAGGGAGGAAAGATTCCGCGCCTCCGCAGTCCAACCTTAATCGCAATGCGGGCGATGCGACCAGAGGTCGGCATGGGTACAGTCGATACTGTACTCTTGGGTACAAGTATTTTTTCCGACGAGATCGATACTCATACTCGCGAGTATTTTGTTTAGTCAGGATTACGTAATAACATCAATTTACCGAAGTATTACTTGGGTATACTCGCGAGTATTTTTTTGATAGTCAGGATTACGTAATACGTTCTCTGGGCTCTGGCGGTTCTGATTCACTATAGTTGTAATTATGTTATCCATAGTTTGTAACTATGTTATCACTATAGTTGTAACTATGCTATCACTATAGTTGTAACATGTCACTATGCTGTCACTATAGTTATAACATGTCACCATCCTGTCACTATAGTCTTCACTATCTTATCACTATAGTTGTAACTACATGATCACTAGTCACTACAGCTGTCACATGCCATTATGTCATCACTATAGTGATAACCGTGACCATCAGCTAGAAGAAGTGAATGGAATCTTTTTGTTACGTAAAATCAAAAAGGGATGGGTACATTCTTGATTCTTGGGTACATCTTGGGTATGGCGAGTATTACTCAAGTAGTACTCAAGTATTCGAAACTTGGGTATCTGGCAGCTCATACCCAAGACTGTACCCAAGTCCTTGGGTACAGTATTGGGTATACCCAATGTTTACCCATACTCGTGCCGACCTCTGGATGCGACATTGGGAGACGATTCAGTGGCCGAGGTGTGGGACAAGGGAGCGGGAAAGGAAGAAGCTGGATCACAAAGAGCCGGACTCGATGGAGGGAGTGTGTCAGGGAGCACCAGGGGAACTGTGGGAAAACTGTGGAGGTAGTCAAGGAGGACTGTAGGGAGAAGGTAAGAACGACGAGGAGTAGGGAAGGAGGACGAGGAGTAGATGAATGAGAAAACAGGTTGATCGGTAAGGAGAAGTAATAGCAAAGGGTACAATGAGATCACTTATATACATGTTTGAGCTATGAGAAGATTGGGAGCGCAGAGAGGAGAAGTAAGGATCGTAGGAGCGCGCGTAGGAGGGGAGACGCGCGAGGTGAGAGGTTGAGAGGCATGAGAGGAGTGGAAGGAGATCGAGGCTGGGAGGAAGACGAGGCAGACAAGATGGGAGCCGGATCAGAGTCGCGAGGGAAGAGGAACGGCGAAAGAGCGAAGGCAGGAGGGCGAGCGAGCGAAGACGGTTGGCGGAGAGAGCGAGGGTAGTCGAAGCTGGTTTGGTTGTGAGTGTTGGTTAATGGTTTGGTGGATGTTGAGGTTGGTTGGGCTGGCGGCGGTTTGTGTTGTCGGGTCCGAGCCGGTTCAGGCTGTGAATCTCACATTATCCCCCTCTCTAAGGCCGAGCACCTGCGAGGCGGAAGGAAGAGCGGTGGAAAAGGGGGAGAAGGTGGGGAAAGGGGAAAGGAGGGGGGAGGAGAGGGAGAGGAAAATGAGGCGGCGGAGCTGGAAAATAGGAAAGAAGTGAAAAATGAAAAATGACCGAGTCGCTGATACTCAACTCAGGGACGACGAGCGCTGGAGCGCAAGACACGACCGTGGGAGGGAGGAGCTGATGCGAAAGGTGCTGACGGAGGACTGTGTGAGGGAGGTGCGAGGGGCGTGGTTTGAAGTGTCGCGCGCGATGTCGCCGGTGCTAGCTGATTAGCTGGCGTGGGTGGTGGTGCAGGCGAGGGACGCGATGAAACTCCTGGGTCTCGAGTAGCAGATGGTCTTGGCTGTAAGCTGCGGGAGGAAGAAGAGACTCGCGACTGAGGAGGAGCAGCAGTTGTGGAAGGCGCCAGCGGGACCGAGCGCGGGGACGGAGCTTCCCGAGGCTGAACGAGAACGCGATCTCGGAGACGGCGGACGATGAGAGGGGGAGGACGGAGGTCGGCGGGAACGGTGTACCGCGGGTAACGTCGATGGAAAGCTTGGAGCAAAGGCTCCAATGAGACGGGGATGTCGTCGAGCGGGCGCCAAGTGTCCTCGGAGGTGGGTTTATCACGCCATCGAAGCAGGTAGTGGTAGCGATTTCGAATTTTGCGCTGATCAAGAACTTGTTCGACTGATTGCCATGCTTGATCGAGGGTGGGTGCCAGATGAGGAGGCGAAGGGGCAGAGCCGGGATTGTTGCAGCCGACGTAAGGTTCAAGAAGAACCACTGGAAAAACTGGATGAAGGGAAGAAAGCTGGGAGGGGAGAGTAAGACGGTAGGCAGAGTTGCCGACTTGAGCAGCAATCGTAAAAGGTCCGAGGCGGCGATGATCGAGCTTGTCCGAAGGGCGAGTAGTGGGGATGTTGCGGCGGAGGAGCCACACCTGGTCGCCGATTTTGTAAGTGGGGGCAGGGGAGCGGCGCTGGTTGTAATACTTAGCCATTTCATCCTTTGCCCATCGAAGCTGAGCGCGAACCTCGTTCCATGTGCGCTCGAGATGTTCGGAGAGCTGCTCGGCGGCGGGGACGACGGAGGAGGTGGCGATACCGGGTGTGAAAGTGGGGTGAAAGCCGCGGGTGATGAAGAAAGGAGACTGTTCTGAGGAGGCAGAGCGGGCGTTGTTGAAGGCGAATTCTGCAAGAGGAAGCCACGCTGCCCAATCATCTTGATGGTACGAGATGTAGCAGCGCAGGTAAGCCTCGAGCGTCTGAATGGTACGCTCGCTCTTACCATTGGTCTGGGGGTGGTAGGCGGTGGAAGGGGACGCCTTGACGTCGAGGAGGTGAAGAAGGCGGCGCCAAAACTGCGAAATGAAGGTGGCACCGCGGTCGGAGATGATGCGGTCGGGGAGACCGTGGAGGCGGAAAATGTTGGCGAGGAATTGCTGGGCGAGGGTATTGGCATCGTCTGACTTGTGGCAAGGAACAAAGTGAGCTTCCCCAGAGAAGAGACATACCACAATCCAAATAGAATCAAACCCTTGGGAGACAGGCAGATCAACTGCATGGTCCATACCGATGAGCTGCCAGGGGCGAGAGGGTACTTCGAGAGGTTGAAGTTCGCCATATGGGAGATGGCGAGGTATCTTGTTGCGAGCGCAGGAGTCGCAGCGTCGCACGTAGTCGCGGACGGCTCGACGAGAGCCGGGCCAGTCGAAGGTTCTGGTGAGGAGATCGTGGGTGACCGAGTGGCCACGATGACCAGCAGCGGGGCTGTCACGGTGTTGGGAGATGAGGTCATGGCGGAGGGCTTGAGGAACGAAGAGGCGATGTCTGTAGAGGAGATAATCGTCGTCACGACGGAAGTCGGGGTTGTCCTCCGCCTCTGCGCTTGCAAACTCCTGGTCATTATCCCACGCATCTCGAAGCTTAGTAAGCAGCTCACTGGTAGGGACTTGGAAGGATATGACCGCTTGCGAGCCGAGGGAGGGAGAAGATGAGGAGAGGATTCGTTCTGGAGGGAGGAGGACTTGGAGGCGGTGATCATGGGAGACGGCAGCGCCGTAGTTGGGTCGACGAGAAGGGGGATCGGCTGGGTTCTTGTTGCCGGCCAAGTGTTCGATGACGAAGTCGAACTCCGCCAGCTGCTCTTGCCAGCGAGCTTGCCGATCGTTGAGCGTTGGGCTTGCTGGAAGTAGACAAGGTTGCGATGGTCGGTGAGTATGGAGAGCTGGGAGGCGCAGCCATGGCACCAGTGCCGGAATTGCTTCAATCCCTCCACGATGGCCAGCATCTCCTTGTCGTAGGCAGTGTAGTTCTTCTCCGCCGGCGCAAGCTGACGAGAGAAGAAGGCGACTGGGTAGAAAATGCCGGCGGTGTCGGGCTGGTGGAGGTTGGCGGCCAAGGCGAAGTCCGAAGCATCTGTGATAAGCTGAATGGGGGAAGAAGGATCAAAGGAGCGAAGAAGGGGGGCGGAAAGGAAAGCGTCACGGAGGGAGCAGAAGGATTGGTAGGCAGGAGTGGAGGGGCTGATGTCGAAGGGGGTGTCTTTGTGGGTCAGGGCGGAGAGAGCGCGAGCATGATGAGCGTAGCGTGAGACGAAGCGGCGGTAGAAGTTGCAAAATCCAAGGAACTGTTGAATCTGCTTGACTGAGGTCGGGACGGGCCACTCCCGGATGGTGCTGAGCTTGGATGGGTCCATCTCGAGAGTGCCACGGCCGACGAGGAAGCCGAGAAATTCCACGCGAGACTGCGCGAAGTCGCATTTCTCGAGCTTGGCGAAAAGGTTGGTGTGGAGGAGGTCTTGAAGCACGGCGCGGACGTGCGCCCAGTGCTCGTCGAGGGTGTCGCTGTAGATGAGAATGTCATCGAGGTAAACAGCGACGTACTTGCCAACATGGCTGCGAAGAACGTCAGTGATGAATGCCTGAAAGACTGGAGGAGCATTTGTTAGTCCAAAAGCCATCGCCGACGGGTCTTCCATTCCTCGCCGCTTGCAACTCGTAGATGGTTGTAGGCGGCGCGGAGGTCGATCTTGGTGAAGTAGCGCGCGCGGCGAGTAGAGTCGAGGAGCTGGTCGATTCGAGGAAGGGGGTTTCGGTTCTTGATGGTGATGGCGTTGAGACCCCGGTAGTCCACACAAAGGCGGAGACTACCGTCTTTCTTCTTGACGAATAAGATAGGAGACGAGGCGGGAGAAGACGAAGGGCGAATGAAGCCGAGGCGGAGCTGCTCGTCGATCCATTCGTGTAGCGTCTTCAGCTCTTTAGGCGAGAGCGTGTAGAGAGGCCCGCGTGGCGGAGTGCTGTCGGGCTTGAGGGGGAGAGTTATGTCGTAGGGACGATGCGGTGGGAGCTGCTGCGCTTGCTGCTTGGAGAAGACGGAAGCGAGGTCGTGGAGCTGTGGGGGAATCTTGGAGAGGTCAACATCAGGGGAGGGAACGGAGGAGCTGCTGATGATGGTGCTCGGCGCGCTGTTACTTGCGCCCGAGGGGAGAGGGCCACTGCTGTTGGAAGAGGGGAGGACAGAGACAGCGCCGGAGCAAAGGCCGTCCAACCATTCCTCGTGGAAGATTGCGGCGGAGACGATGGAGATGGTGCCGCTGGAGAAAGTGGGGGTCAGGAGATCAGCCTAAACCACATCACCAGGAGACTCACTACCGACGTCAAGCGGGCGCAAACACCGCGCACGCGAGGAGTCGGAGGAGGTGGTGGTCGAGCAGCGGACAGTGCAGCCGTGAGGCTTCTTGCACGTGGAGGGGCAACGATCGAAAGGCAGGCGATGCTGCTGCCAGTCGATGTGGGGTCATGGTGGAGGAGCCAGGGGAGACCAAGGATGATGTCGAAGTTGCCGATGTCGGCAACGCAGAAGCGAACGCGCTCAACATGAGACAAGCGCTGTTCGCCGAACAAGGAGAGAGTCGTGCTGAGAGAATGAGTGACTTGAGGAAGTGGGCGGCCAGCGACGTCTTGAACCGCAAGGGGGACGTCGAGCTTGGTGAGGAGACTGTGGAGGTTGTGTCGCTGGACGTATGCTGGAGAGATGAAGATACCGAGAGCGCCGGAGTCGATGACGCATTGCGCGCCTAGTGCCTGAGAAGGGAGAAGGAGAGAACCTGGCACTGTGAAATGAAAAAGAGGATCAGAGAAGGAGGAGGGCATGTCGACAGTTGCCAGCGCGGACAACTTGGAAGGCGCAGTAAGGAGCGGCGAATATGAGAGCCGCCGCTGCGCCAGGCCGGGGCTTGCCGCGAGATCAGGGCCGTCTAGTCCCGCGGCCGAGCATTTCCCGGCGCGGAGACACGACCGCGAGAGCTTGGCGAGGGGCCAGAGCGGGTTGCCGCAACAGGGCGCGGAGGACGTTTTGGGCAGTCCCGCTTGATGTGGTCGGGCTCGCCGCAGTAGACGCATAGACCGTCCTCAAACGCCGCTGCCGTTCTTCAGGCGTAAGCGGAGGAAAGGCGGGAGCGCTGGGACGAGGAGTGGAGGTGATTGCGAGACGAGGCGGGGACGAGGAGAATAGGAAGAGGCAGAGCTGCGGAGGGCACTGCTGGTGGTGGTGATGGAGTTAGCGAGAGTGGAGGGAATGCCACGTGAGGTCAGTCTCTGTTCCACATCTCGTTCCATCCTACGTTCCATAAGGCGGTTGTCCACCACAATAGCAAGCGCAACCATCTCTTCAAGAGTATGGGGCTTACCACGCTGGTGGACCTCGTCCTTAACGTAGGTCTTGAGGCCGTTGTAGAAGTTCTCGGCGATGCGTCGAGGCGTGTCGTCGAGGTCGTAACACCACGCTTGATACTCAGAGGCGTCCGCTGTAAGGTTGAGCACGGAGCGCCCCGGAGTGCTCCGTACTCCGGGACTCCTACTCCGGCGCGCTCCGCTGGAAACTTACCGGTAGAATTCCTACTCCGCGCTCCGAGTAAGTTTTACCGCTTTTGAAAATCTCCCTCCGTGCTCCGGCAAACTTCTCAGGTTTTCTGAAATCGCACTCCGTACTCCGGCAAAATTTCTCGAATGCCAAAGATCTGGCTCCGCGCTCCGCACCAGCGGAGTACGGAGTTTCGGGGGAGCTCCGCTCAGCTCCGGCTGGGTCAGGATGGTCATCATATATGAAGTTTGAGTCATCCATGGAGGTGATAGTGGTGCGTATTCTACTATGTAGAGGTGTCGAGCATGCATGGGCCACTTTCCATTAAGAAACACGGGAAAACCTGACAAATCACAGAAGAATGTTCTGGAAATTAGGAGAAAGTAGCCGGAGCGCTTCGGAGCTCCGGCGGAGTATCCGGGAAAATAGACTTTGAAATGAGATTTTCGAGCTCCGTACTCCGCTCACGTAGAAGGTGATTTCAAAATCTTACTCCGCACTCCGTCCGAAAATCGACGGAGGGAATAACTTGGCTCCGCACTCCGCACACATTTTAGAGTCTCACTCCGTACTCCGGCTGTTCTGCCTTCCCCGGAGTAAATTCTTAAGAACACACTCCGCACTCCGGGCTCCGCCGGAGTGCGTTCCCGGATAATCGCGGAGCTCCGGGAAAGCCACTCCGGGGCTTACTCCGTGCTCAACCTTAGTCCGCTGCGACGGAAGTCTTCTGGACGATGCTTTTGAGCTTGCGCTCGGCTGTAGCGCGGCGGTCGGGGTCGTCGTAGGTGGCATTGAAGTGCCGCAAGAAGGTTCGCCAGTCGAGGAGCTCGGGAATGACGAACTCGTAGAGGGTCGAATCGAACTGGAAGTTGGGGTCGAAGAAGAGGGGGGGTTGTGCCGGGATCGAAGATGCCCGGATGGCGTTCTCGGCCTTGATGTACTCGTTGGCGGTCCGCCGGAGTAGGCCGAGGAACCACTGGAGGGCCGAATCCCGGAGGAAGGAGGTGAAGAAGATGATCTTCTTCTGGACCGTGTTGTACGCGGCCGTATCGAGGGCGAGGTTGGCCATGACATGGTAAAGGAAGGCTTGAGACTCCCCAATGTTGCCGATGAAGGTGGGTGGTTCCTTGACCTTGGGGCCCCGCGAATTAGCTGCCCGGTTGGCGTTGGCGTTCAGGGCAGAGGCGAGTTGACCAAGGATGACGGTAGGGTCCACCGAGGGGTTGGCGGAACTTGAGAAGCAGGAGGAGGAGGACCTGGCGCGGGAGCTTGGGCGGCGGCAGGAATTGAGGAGTCTTGTACGATGTCGTCCATGGCGAAGGTTTGACCGATCAAAATGTCAGGGAGCACTAGGGGAACTGTGGGAAAACTGTGGAGGTAGTCAAGGAGGACTGTAGGGAGAAGGTAAGAACGACGAGGAGTAGGGAAGGAGGACGAGGAGTAGATGAATGAGAAAACAGGTTGATCGGTAAGGAGAAGTAATAGCAAAGGGTACAATGAGATCCCTTATATACATGTTTGAGCTATGAGAAGATTGGGAGCGCAGAGAGGAGAAGTAAGGATCGTAGGAGCGCGCGTAGGAGGGGAGACGCGCGAGGTGAGAGGTTGAGAGGCATGAGAGGAGTGGAAGGAGATCGAGGCTGGGAGGAAGACGAGGCAGACAAGATGGGAGCCGGATCAGAGTCGCGAGGGAAGAGGAACGGCGAAAGAGCGAAGGCAGGAGGGCGAGCGAGCGAAGACGGTTGGCGGAGAGAGCGAGGGTAGTCGAAGCTGGTTTGGTTGTGAGTGTTGGTTAATGGTTTGGTGGATGTTGAGGTTGGTTGGGCTGGCGGCGGTTTGTGTTGTCGGGTCCGAGCCGGTTCAGGCTGTGAATCCCACAGAGTGACGACGAGGAAGTAGATCGCAGGTAGGAATAATGGTGTCCCAAATCAAAAACTCATATATATCCAATATGAGTCATAATATATCATATATGACTCATATATGACCGGATATTTTTTCGGCAAAATTATGATCATATATGATCTTATAGGCTCACATATTTATGACCAAACATGACCGCCGGCGGAAATTGATTATGTAAGCAGTAATTCAAAGAAATTCTCGGCCGAAAGACTCTTCCACGCGGGTCATGTGTGACGTGAGCTGCGCAACACGCCGGCCGCGACGTGTCACGCGTGTACGAAACGCATTGGCGTTTGTGGTTGATGTTAGTGGTCGTGGTTTTTGGGTGCTGGTGTCGGTGTTGATTGTTGAATGGCGACGACATCGTCAGGCGGACCGCGGACGGCGATCATGCGTAACTTTAGGTGTTGACAAGAGGGGCACAGAGCGAGCATCCCTGTTGAATCTTTTTGGGGGTTTTAAGCACGAAACTCCCTCGTATCAAGTTTCAAAACGGACTACAAAAATGTGCCCGATCTCAAATTTAAGGTTGTGAATGTGAGTAAAGAAGAGTGAATATGATCCATATCTCTCATATTTTGGGATATATGATCAGTAAATAAGAGTGAACATGATCATATATCACTCATAGTTTGGGATATATGATCATATAGTACATTCCCCAAAAAAAGAGTCATCGGTCACTCATCTTCGGTCATATCTGGTCATATTTGGTAATTTTTGTCTTTGGTCATATATGATATGACCTGAAATTTTCGAGCTGGCCGAGAGGTCATATATGATATCCCAATATGAATTTGATCATATCATATATATAAGTTCATACAGCTAGGTATCAAAAGTTTAAGTACAGCTCATGCAAATAAAAATCCTAACCCCCTTCATCAAACGCATCCATATTCCATCCAGCTTTCACTATACAACATGCGTGGAAACGAGCTGAGCGAGGTCAAGAGAGCTCAGATACTTGGTCTGCGGGCTGGGGTCTGTCAATGCAAAAAGCGGCCGAGGTAGCGGGCGTTACAAAAGAAGCGATATAATCGACAATTCAACGCTACAATTTACACCAGACTACAGCTACATTAAAAAAAAGCGGCAGGCCTAAGAAACTTTCATTGCGGAGAGGCCGGGAACTACAGCGCGAGGCTCTGAAGTATCGACGCAGGTCAGTTAGGTGGCTGAGCCACAGGAGCGGTCTCATCTCAGGTTCCACCGCCCGCCCGCCGCCGTGCCCTCCGCTGCATGGGCCTAAACAAGCACAAAGCCACAAAGAAACCGGCATTGTCTGTGCTTAATCGCAAAAAGCGACTTGCCGTCGCCCTTGCGCGCCGGCACTGGACGGTTCAAGACTGGGAAAAGGTCTTCTGGTCCGACGAGGCAAGTGTGAGCAAGGCGGATAGCACTTGCCTTGTCTGAGTGCACCGTTCCCGTAAAGAAAAACTCCATCCCGAGTCCCGACTGCGTCTTGCCCACTTTCCGGGACGGCGGTGCATCAGTCATGATGTGGGGCTGCTTCAAGGGCTCCCAGCGAGGTCCACTGGTGCGGTGCCCGGGTGGAAGGATCGACAGTCAGAAATATATTGCCCTCATCACCGAGACCGCCCTACCGTGGCTGCGGGCTCTAGAAGGCGACTGGGTTCTCATGCAGGACAATGCTCCAGCCTCCAGCGCATACCTCTCGCGCCACTACAGTTTTCTTTGATGCAGCGGGCATTGAGCTCATAGCCTGGCCGCCTTAATCTCCCGACCTCAACCCCATCGAAAATCTTTGGTACCTCCTCAAGGCCAGATTACAAAAGTTCAACCCTCACTTACGAACTCTCAAGATTGGACCGGAAGGCTTTAGGAACTATGTAGAGCCACTTCAACAGCAGAATGACCACGAGTTGGTCGTCGCCAGTCCGGTCATTTCGTTGAGCGGGAAGACCTATCATCTGGTAGGGAGGATCTGTGCTGCGACAGCACGGGGGTTCCATTTCACAGCACTGACGCATCACACAGCTAGCAATCTCAGACCGCACGCTACTGGCATCTATACCTACGATGATATGGCACAGGAAGGGAAAGCAACGCTCGTGCAGGCCTGCGATCACTCGGCAGTGCCGGAGTACATGCCCCAGATCTCTTCACGACTCAAGCATGCTCTTGTTTGCTTCTAAGTCGCCAGCGTCCAGCGATGGTGAGGCAGGCAGACTTTTAATGTCTGCTTTGCTCCTGTTTTCCCCGAGTAAGTGTTGCGAGAGAGCTCGTGGTGGTCGTGAACTTATTGACAAGATCAATTTCCCTTCCCTTTTGGTTTTCGAAGCTGCGATCATACGTCTCACCCGCACCGCAAATTCCTGTCCGCAGCAGCTGCTCTACGCGGCGAACGCAACCGGCGGGGATGATGACGAGACCGCGTTCGCAATGTGGGGAGTGATGGGAAATGTGCCTGCCAAGTATACATAGGTAAGAGCCCCCTCTCCATCCAATTCTCCCTCCTTTCTTCCAACCACCACCACCATCTCATTCATCACCACCACCTCGCACAGGCACAGTCGCACAGTCGCACTGATCCTCATATTCTTTCCTTCTCCCCTCGGCCCTCACAACCACAAACTCCGAAGTCTCTCGGCATCATCTCTCTCTTCACACACAGAAATATATCAATCGCAGCGCACTGCGCAACGGGTCGCTCGCCCTTCTCTTTTCTTCCCAAGCATCAGTCCTTACTTTGCAGCAATTCCTCCATCGATCGACCACAGCGCCCAGCGGCAACAATGAAAAAACCGCTCGCCCCGTTCCTGACCCAGCTTCCCTCTCTCCGCTTGATCGGCTGCTTGTTCTTCCGGCTGACTGCTCTAGCCCGTTCCGACTGCTAACCTCTTCTTGCAGACCTGCAGTAGTGCTAACCTCTTCTTGCAGTTTCCTCCTCGGGCAATGTGCGATACACGAGGGTGTGGAGCTCCTCATTCCTGTCTACAGACGTTTGTTGTGACTTGTGAATATTGCGCCTGGCTTCCTCCTTCGCAGACAGTGCTCTCTTTCTCACGATGGGAACCCTCTCGGCTCTCTCTTCTCACAGACATATGCATGTTTACTTGCCCCTCAATACACACCCTCATACACACCCTCTACACACGCCATAGGTTGCGAATACGTCATGTGGAGAATGGCGAGGTGGGCCGTGGGGTAGGCTGGTAGGCACGCAGCCCGATAGCGTTGAGAACAAAATACTGGGGTAGAAAGAGGCGGCAGGTCAGGCAGGATTCCATACGCTGAGGCAGATTAGGCAGGTATCTAGGTCCGTCATATGCGTTTTGGGATCTGCCCTAGCTGCCTGAGCAGGCAGATGTAGGCAGATCCAAAGAAATGTGGTTGAATTCTACTTCTGCCTCAACCTGCCTCTTTTAAGGCGAGGCAGCTTCCCCAAATATGAGGCAGTTTTGAAGATTGAATATGAAGCTTCGAAAATCTGCCTGACAGGCAGGTAAGGCAGGTAGGGCAGATTAAGATTTTTCCACTGTTTTTCAGGAAGCTGCCTGTGCAGGCAGATGGGCAGACAGGCAGTTTTCCGCGCTCCCCTTCACTAACCTACCCTCGGAGGGCGACCAGTGCTCGATGGCGGTTCTCCAATGACGTCAACGAAGGATCATTCATCATTCTGCCATTTCGGTCTTCGGATGTACTGGACTACTGGTCAGTGGATATGCGATGATGCGTGTAGTCCTGTGGTAGGGTTGCATCATGAAGACGATTGACGACTTACTGAGACGCATTCTGCACCCTTCCAGCAAAGACATCCTTGATGAGCGTCCATGCCTCAGTAAACGATGGCTCTTCTTCACGAAGCAAAGTCCGCGACCGACGTAACGCATCACGGCAGCGCTCGAGTGCGACATCCTGGCCTACACCTTCTTTGGCAAAGTGCGCTTTGAAGATCGCATACACCCAATTGAGTACTAAGTGCCATGGAGCGAACAAAGATTGCACATACTCTAATCTCTCTTCTTTGGTATCGTGCTGCGACCGAATTGATTGTGCAGATTCCACTGTACGATGCGATTTGAGGTCCCCCACCGCGAGTAGAATACCGTCGGTTTCTAAGACGCTGGTGAGCCGAGGTGGGAGGCAATATTCGACGGAAGACTCTGTTGACATCGATTGGACATCATCACAGACAGGAACAGTCTCTATTGATTCCTGAACGCCGATGGACACCTCTGGCGCGGTTGCAGCGACGTCGAAGTTTGATGCAGATGTCGATTCGATGTCTGTTGACGATGAACTCTCCAGCACGCCCAATAGGAGCGCCGAGTCCTCCAACAGCTCAGCAACGCCCTCCGTGGATCCCTCGTCGACGTCAAGGAGAGGCAGCGCGATGGTTGTTGTCGCCTCTGGTGCCAGGCAGAGCAAGGAGTGACTGGCTCTGAGACATTTCAGGTCCTCGCGAACGATCTCAACGACTTTTTTCTTTTGAGGTGCTCTGGATTGTCGTGAACTTATAACTAGCAGACTTTCGGCAACCTGAATACGATATAGCTGATCCATGAAGTTTCCGCTTTCCGGACCCGCAAGGTTCTCCATCGTCAAACGTCGGGCCTGTCGCAACGTCTTCAGGTGCTCCGAAGACACGTCGGACTGATGAAACAATGCTGGAAGGACGAGCAATGTTCGCATAGCCAGGTTCAGAAGAATGTTGGAGTGCAATATATTCTGCTGGAATGTCCGAATGTAGATGTCGACATTATCAAACAAAAGTACTTTGACGCGGCTGGTGTCCGCCGTCAGCGCGCGCGTGCTCGCAAGAGAGATTTCTCGTTGAACTGTCGTAAAGGGTCGATGGAACGTTGACGAGAGATGCTGATCCCCAGATGCTGTAACATGCAGTGTACAGACGCAGGTGCTTGTGTTGAAAAAGCAAGAAGACGCCAATCATGGATTGAAGGCGGTTCATTCGCTGTCCGTGCGCTCGCAGGCTCAAAGCTGCAATTACTGTCGAGATCTGATGACCATGAAACATAAATCATGGCAAGAAGAAACTGATCAGCAGACGATTTCCACCATCAACGACGCGAATTGACACCCGGAGATTCTCACCCGCTACGCAACTGATTCAAAAGCTTCGGTGTCTTAGTTAGTTGGTTTGCGTAGCCAGGATGCGCATTCGCCGCTCGCCGCCCGACTCCTGTGAGCGCTCTGAGACGTCCAATGATCTCGGTGCAGGGATGCTGAAGCAGGGTCTTCTGCTCCTCGAATTGAAGTAACGTGCGCAGTGGCGAACGTGTGTTGTACTTGTATTGGAAAAAGCGGCTCCAGTAAGAAGGCACGCTAATTGCATGAGGCACGGCAACGAGTTTCGCAAGCTAGTTCCGAGCTCGTGAAATCTGTCGTTCTGGAATCCATCTCTCTCTCCCTGAAGATGAACGACGGACTTGAAGGTATCGTCTGAACTCGCTGTTTCGACTTCTTTGTCCAAAGCGGGTTGAAGCCTTGAAGGAGGGGGATCGTTAGGAGCGTGAAGCGACTGAGCGCCTCATTTCCAGCTGCGCGGACGACCTCAAATATGCGACGAGGGATCAATGCTGGTCCGTATTCCGTATTGGCGGGTCATGTTCGAGACGGTCCAAACTCCAAGCGATACCGACCGGCGAATCTCCGGGCTGGAACTCGTCAAATACGCCTCGAGGAAATCGGTTATGGACCGGTCGTAGCTCCGAAGATGCGCATGGATGGTCAGTAGTCAGGACCTTGTTGTCTGAAGATAAGGTTGCACTACGGAGTTTCCGCCGGAACTCCGCTACTCCGCGACATTGTCCGCGGCATCTCCGCCGTGAATTTTAGATGAAAATCTCCCTCCCCCGTGGCAGGCGGAGATGGAGGGGAGATTCAGTGGCGGAGATCGTCTCCGCTGTCAAATTTTTGAAATCAAATCTCCCTCCCCCGTCGCTCATAGTGTTGAAGAAAAGCGGGCGTCTCCCTCCCCCATTTTCGGCGGAGATGGCACGGAGCTCCGCCAATCTCCGGCCGTCTCCGTCACATCTCCGGCGGAACTCCGTTACTCCGTCACCAAGTGACTCATCTCCCCCGAGCTCGACGACCCAACGCGAAGTCCGATCATCGACAACACTCTTATCAGCGCTGAAGATGTCCTTCTCGACCCTCCTGAACAAGTCGCTGGTCGGCGCATGGCCGCGGTGCACCGTGAGACTGCTTCGGAGATTGGCTCGACGCCGATATCGGCGATTTGAGACGGGCATGAGACCCTCTCACGTGACCCCAGACGTTTCACCAATCGATGAAACTCCAGAAACTTCGCTGAAACCTCGGAGTTTCGCGGGGTCTCACGGGGTCTCACCGCTCACGGCGGAGTAGCGGAGTTCCGCCGGAGATGCGGCGGAGATGCCGTTTTCGAAAGTCATCTCCGCTACTCCGCCGATTGTACTTACTGCAGAGCGATCTCCCTCCCCCGTCTCTCCCCCTATCTCCGTCGTGGAAGGCAGAGTTTTTAGCGGAACTCCCTCATATCTCCGCAATTGTGGCGGAGACTCAGCGGAGTTCCGCCATATCTCCTCCTACCACGGCGGAGACAAAACAGCGGAGACGAAATCTCCGGGACTGACGGCGGAGATTGAGTGCATCTTTATCTGAAGAGAGGACCGTGGATGCGAATTCCTTTGGCCTTTGAAAATTGAAGGTGATGACTGCCGAAGAAACAACAGGAGATTGATCAGCTAAAATCCAAGATTGCCACCGCCCACCGGTTACCATTTTACCAATCATTTCAGGACGCAGAACTTGACTCGTACTCCTCGGAACCTCCCTGTAAGGTTGAGCACGGAGCGCCCCGGAGTGCTCCGTACTCCGGGACTCCTACTCCGGCGCGCTCCGCTGGAAACTTACCGGTAGAATTCCTACTCCGCGCTCCGAGTAAGTTTTACCGCTTTTGAAAATCTCCCTCCGTGCTCCGGCAAACTTCTCAGGTTTTCTGAAATCGCACTCCGTACTCCGGCAAAATTTCTCGAATGCCAAAGATCTGGCTCCGCGCTCCGCACCAGCGGAGTACGGAGTTTCGGGGGAGCTCCGCTCAGCTCCGGCTGGGTCAGGATGGTCATCATATATGAAGTTTGAGTCATCCATGGAGGTGATAGTGGTGCGTATTCTACTATGTAGAGGTGTCGAGCATGCATGGGCCACTTTCCCATTAAGAAACACGGGAAAACCTGACAAATCACAGAAGAATGTTCTGGAAATTAGGAGAAAGTAGCCGGAGCGCTTCGGAGCTCCGGCGGAGTATCCGGGAAAATAGACTTTGAAATGAGATTTTCGAGCTCCGTACTCCGCTCACGTAGAAGGTGATTTCAAAATCTTACTCCGCACTCCGTCCGAAAATCGACGGAGGGAATAACTTGGCTCCGCACTCCGCACACATTTTAGAGTCTCACTCCGTACTCCGGCTGTTCTGCCTTCCCCGGAGTAAATTCTTAAGAACACACTCCGCACTCCGGGCTCCGCCGGAGTGCGTTCCCGGATAATCGCGGAGCTCCGGGAAAGCCACTCCGGGGCTTACTCCGTGCTCAACCTTAGTCCGCTGCGACGGAAGTCTTCTGGACGATGCTTTTGAGCTTGCGCTCGGCTGTAGCGCGGCGGTCGGGGTCGTCGTAGGTGGCATTGAAGTGCCGCAAGAAGGTTCGCCAGTCGAGGAGCTCGGGAATGACGAACTCGTAGAGGGTCGAATCGAACTGGAAGTTGGGGTCGAAGAAGAGGGGGGGTTGTGCCGGGATCGAAGATGCCCGGATGGCGTTCTCGGCCTTGATGTACTCGTTGGCGGTCCGCCGGAGTAGGCCGAGGAACCACTGGAGGGCCGAATCCCGGAGGAAGGAGGTGAAGAAGATGATCTTCTTCTGGACCGTGTTGTACGCGGCCGTATCGAGGGCGAGGTTGGCCATGACATGGTAAAGGAAGGCTTGAGACTCCCCAATGTTGCCGATGAAGGGGGTGGTTCCTTGACCTTGGGGCCCCGCGAATTAGCTGCCCGGTTGGCGTTGGCGTTCAGGGCAGAGGCGAGTTGACCAAGGATGACGGTAGGGTCCACCGAGGGGTTGGCGGAACTTGAGAAGCAGGAGGAGGAGGACCTGGCGCGGGAGCTTGGGCGGCGGCAGGAATTGAGGAGTCTTGTACGATGTCGTCCATGGCGAAGGTTTGACCGATCAAAATGTCAGGGAGCACTAGGGGAACTGTGGGAAAACTGTGGAGGTAGTCAAGGAGGACTGTAGGAGAAGGTAAGAACGACGAGGAGTAGGGAAGGAGGACGAGGAGTAGATGAATGAGAAAACAGGTTGATCGGTAAGGAGAAGTAATAGCAAAGGGTACAATGAGATCCCTTATATACATGTTTGAGCTATGAGAAGATTGGGAGCGCAGAGAGGAGAAGTAAGGATCGTAGGAGCGCGCGTAGGAGGGGAGACGCGCGAGGTGAGAGGTTGAGAGGCATGAGAGGAGTGGAAGGAGATCGAGGCTGGGAGGAAGACGAGGCAGACAAGATGGGAGCCGGATCAGAGTCGCGAGGGAAGAGGAACGGCGAAAGAGCGAAGGCAGGAGGGCGAGCGAGCGAAGACGGTTGGCGGAGAGAGCGAGGGTAGTCGAAGCTGGTTTGGTTGTGAGTGTTGGTTAATGGTTTGGTGGATGTTGAGGTTGGTTGGGCTGGCGGCGGTTTGTGTTGTCGGGTCCGAGCCGGTTCAGGCTGTGAATCCCACAGAGTGACGACGAGGAAGTAGATCGCAGGTAGGAATAATGGTGTCCCAAATCAAAAACTCATATATATCCAATATGAGTCATAATATATCATATATGACTCATATATGACCGGATATTTTTTCGGCAAAATTATGATCATATATGATCTTATAGGCTCACATATTTATGACCAAACATGACCGCCGGCGGAAATTGATTATGTAAGCAGTAATTCAAAGAAATTCTCGGCCGAAAGACTCTTCCACGCGGGTCATGTGTGACGTGAGCTGCGCAACACGCCGGCCGCGACGTGTCACGCGTGTACGAAACGCATTGGCGTTTGTGGTTGATGTTAGTGGTCGTGGTTTTTGGGTGCTGGTGTCGGTGTTGATTGTTGAATGGCGACGACATCGTCAGGCGGACCGCGGACGGCGATCATGCGTAACTTTAGGTGTTGACAAGAGGGGCACAGAGCGAGCATCCCTGTTGAATCTTTTTGGGGGTTTTAAGCACGAAACTCCCTCGTATCAAGTTTCAAAACGGACTACAAAAATGTGCCCGATCTCAAATTTAAGGTTGTGAATGTGAGTAAAGAAGAGTGAATATGATCCATATCTCTCATATTTTGGGATATATGATCAGTAAATAAGAGTGAACATGATCATATATCACTCATAGTTTGGGATATATGATCATATAGTACATTCCCCAAAAAAAGAGTCATCGGTCACTCATCTTCGGTCATATCTGGTCATATTTGGTAATTTTTGTCTTTGGTCATATATGATATGACCTGAAATTTTCGAGCTGGCCGAGAGGTCATATATGATATCCCAATATGAATTTGATCATATCATATATATAAGTTCATACAGCTAGGTATCAAAAGTTTAAGTACAGCTCATGCAAATAAAAATCCTAACCCCCTTCATCAAACGCATCCATATTCCATCCAGCTTTCACTATACAACATGCGTGGAAACGAGCTGAGCGAGGTCAAGAGAGCTCAGATACTTGGTCTGCGGGCTGGGGTCTGTCAATGCAAAAAGCGGCCGAGGTAGCGGGCGTTACAAAAGAAGCGATATAATCGACAATTCAACGCTACAATTTACACCAGACTACAGCTACATTAAAAAAAAGCGGCAGGCCTAAGAAACTTTCATTGCGGAGAGGCCGGGAACTACAGCGCGAGGCTCTGAAGTATCGACGCAGGTCAGTTAGGTGGCTGAGCCACAGGAGCGGTCTCATCTCAGGTTCCACCGCCCGCCCGCCGCCGTGCCCTCCGCTGCATGGGCCTAAACAAGCACAAAGCCACAAAGAAACCGGCATTGTCTGTGCTTAATCGCAAAAAGCGACTTGCCGTCGCCCTTGCGCGCCGGCACTGGACGGTTCAAGACTGGGAAAAGGTCTTCTGGTCCGACGAGGCAAGTGTGAGCAAGGCGGATAGCACTTGCCTTGTCTGAGTGCACCGTTCCCGTAAAGAAAAACTCCATCCCGAGTCCCGACTGCGTCTTGCCCACTTTCCGGGACGGCGGTGCATCAGTCATGATGTGGGGCTGCTTCAAGGGCTCCCAGCGAGGTCCACTGGTGCGGTGCCCGGGTGGAAGGATCGACAGTCAGAAATATATTGCCCTCATCACCGAGACCGCCCTACCGTGGCTGCGGGCTCTAGAAGGCGACTGGGTTCTCATGCAGGACAATGCTCCAGCCTCCAGCGCATACCTCTCGCGCCACTACAGTTTTCTTTGATGCAGCGGGCATTGAGCTCATAGCCTGGCCGCCTTAATCTCCCGACCTCAACCCCATCGAAAATCTTTGGTACCTCCTCAAGGCCAGATTACAAAAGTTCAACCCTCACTTACGAACTCTCAAGATTGGACCGGAAGGCTTTAGGAACTATGTAGAGCCACTTCAACAGCAGAATGACCACGAGTTGGTCGTCGCCAGTCCGGTCATTTCGTTGAGCGGGAAGACCTATCATCTGGTAGGGAGGATCTGTGCTGCGACAGCACGGGGGTTCCATTTCACAGCACTGACGCATCACACAGCTAGCAATCTCAGACCGCACGCTACTGGCATCTATACCTACGATGATATGGCACAGGAAGGGAAAGCAACGCTCGTGCAGGCCTGCGATCACTCGGCAGTGCCGGAGTACATGCCCCAGATCTCTTCACGACTCAAGCATGCTCTTGTTTGCTTCTAAGTCGCCAGCGTCCAGCGATGGTGAGGCAGGCAGACTTTTAATGTCTGCTTTGCTCCTGTTTTCCCCGAGTAAGTGTTGCGAGAGAGCTCGGTGGTCGTGAACTTATTGACAAGATCAATTTCCCTTCCCTTTTGGTTTTCGAAGCTGCGATCATACGTCTCACCCGCACCGCAAATTCCTGTCCGCAGCAGCTGCTCTACGCGGCGAACGCAACCGGCGGGGATGATGACGAGACCGCGTTCGCAATGTGGGGAGTGATGGGAAATGTGCCTGCCAAGTATACATAGGTAAGAGCCCCCTCTCCATCCAATTCTCCCTCCTTTCTTCCAACCACCACCACCATCTCATTCATCACCACCACCTCGCACAGGCACAGTCGCACAGTCGCACTGATCCTCATATTCTTTCCTTCTCCCCTCGGCCCTCACAACCACAAACTCCGAAGTCTCTCGGCATCATCTCTCTCTTCACACACAGAAATATATCAATCGCAGCGCACTGCGCAACGGGTCGCTCGCCCTTCTCTTTTCTTCCCAAGCATCAGTCCTTACTTTGCAGCAATTCCTCCATCGATCGACCACAGCGCCCAGCGGCAACAATGAAAAAACCGCTCGCCCCGTTCCTGACCCAGCTTCCCTCTCTCCGCTTGATCGGCTGCTTGTTCTTCCGGCTGACTGCTCTAGCCCGTTCCGACTGCTAACCTCTT